>CAUYRH010087761.1:0-15452 GCA_963574655.1 Perodicticus potto
TTAGGGAGGCATGAGAGAACAGCAAGTCATCCCAATTGCAGCTTAGAGGCTGGGAGAAAAATTTGGTAACCAGCTGTCCAGACACCCCCTGTATAGTTATGGATTTGGGAGATAAAAGACCAGGATTAGAGAGAAGTACAGGAAAAGTTGCTCCAGTGTCCAAAAGAAATTTTCTCTCCGGGCTCTCCACTATAAGGCAAACCTGGGGCTCTTGAGGGGTGATGACACAAGCTGGAGCCATGAGAATTTGCCCCGGGCACTCTCAGTCAAGTTTGGGCTCTGATGGGGTCCCTGTCCCAGGAGACCTTCGCCTCTGGGGACAGGCCACCCTCCAGTGGTCACCCTTGCATTCTGGACAGGGGCCAGGTGGCTTGCCCAGCCAGTGGTATTGCTGGGGGCAGTCGAGAAGAATGTATTTTATCTCCATCTAGGTTAATACAAAAGATGTGAAGTCACCATCTTTTTCATGGCTAAATAGTATTCTATGGTATGCATATACCACATTTGTTAATCTATTTCTGAATTGATGGACATTTAGGTTGTCTCCACATCTTGGCTATTGCAAATAGAGCTGCAATAAACAATCTAGTGCAAATGTTCTCATAATGATTTTTTTTTTCTTTCTAGGAAGATGCCTAGTATTGGGATTGTGGGGTCAAATGGGAGGTCTAATTTGAGTTCTTTGAGGATTCCCCATACTTCTTTCCAAGGAGGCTGAATTAGTTTGCAGTCCCACTAACAGTGTAAAAGTGTTCCCCTCTCTCTACATCTGTGTCAACATCTGCAACTTCGGGGTTTTGTGATGTGAGTATGATGAGTCTTTCAATCTATGAATACAATATGCCTGTCCATTTTATTCTGGGCTTTGTTTAATTAGGATTTTATAGTTTTTAACAAACAGATCCTTTACATATTTTGAAAGAATTTTGGTAGTTTTTGCTGGTTTGGTGGTAATTCTGGTTTTGATTTTTCTGTACCCAATTGCTACTATTTACTCTTCAGAGTCCTCATAGCTGCTTCATGCATCCTGCCTAGATTTTATAAGTGCCTTTTGTGGGAGAGATAGGGTAAAGTGTGTTTATCTTACCTGAAACTGGAACCATAGAATATATTTATTTAGCAGTGTGTTAGTATGATATATAAGCATAGACATTTTAGTATGTGAATGTTCATGTGTAGCCTTGCCCCAAGCCCCACAAATGTAAGGGAAGGAAGGTTGAGAGGATTAAATGAAGGGTATAAGTACAGGGAACAGCATGTGTTTGCAAAATATCTATGTGATATTAGACACCAAAGAAGTGGTTTTTATTTGCCTTCTGATATCTGTATCTCTTCTATAAAATACCTGGGATATGGTCTGCTAACTAAGGTTGAATTACCTTCAGTTCAGGAAACTCACTGTCTTCTGAGATAGTTGATCTCATTTTTAGTACAGCTGTAATGGATTTCTTCATACTGGTTTAAAATTTCTCTCCTTCTAGCTTTTATTCATAGCTCACAGTTAAAGTATTTTCTTTCTAAATAATAAATCTAATCTCTTTCTCAGATGGGATATTTCAACTATTTGAAAAAAATTATCATGTTTTTTCTAATTTTCCCTCAGCTAACATTCTCCTCCATTGTCTCATATCTCTTTCCCCCCCTCTTTCCTTTCCTTATCTTCCTTCTCTCCTTTTTCTTGCTCCCTTCTCAAATATTTATTAAATCTTTACTGTGATATGTTCTGTCAGGCACAGAAGGCAGCTTCTTTTTTTTCCCCCTCAGAAAGATTTTACACTGGTTTTAAAAAAAAGGGAATTAAAAAAATTTCAATAGTGTGATGAAGAGATGTTCTGAACCTTATGGAAGCATATTTCTTCCCATAGTTTGATTTTGATCACCATCACCCTCCCAGTCATTTTCCTCTCTATATGATATAACATATTAGTATTCTTCTTACCTTGTAGTATGGCTGTGGCCTCACCAGTGCAGATCTGGGAAGGCCTCTTATCTCACATATTGTAAGGCTAAATGTCTTCTGAATAGGTTTACAATTGTTTATGTAGGGATAAGTCAGGATTGGAAGGGTGCATTTAAATGGCTGATATTATATACTTTTTCTAATGAATATTCAATACACATCTAAATGCCAAACTTAATTCATATAAGATAGCATAATTATTCTGGACTCGGGCAATTTTTAATGCAAAGTGAATGAAAGTTTATGAGTTGCTCTGATAGAGGTGAAAACCCCCATAACCAACAGAGCTGACACTGGGCAAAGTCCCTCCCAGAAGTTGTCACAGGCAGTGGTTTTATTATAAACTCAGAATTTTATGATGTGAACAAGCCCATGACTTTTAATGGTTAACTGTGATTCATTTGTGGTAGATAGATGAAGTATAAAATGTTTAGTGGGTCACCATAGTTACTATTAAAAATAAACATGCATACAGATTTAATTTTTTAACTTTAGAATTTTTTCAAGGTGACTTTAAATCACCTGATATCACAGCCTACGTGTTAATTCAATGGCTTGTAATTCAAAGTAAAAGATAAAGTAGCTTCTAAAAAGAGAGCTTAAAATTTCTTAGAAAAGAAGTTTTGCCTTTTCTATACAGCTTTGCAACTGAAATTTTGTACTGAGATTCCAGTGACCCTGAACAATAAGGGTGGAAGTGGGCCTTTATTTTTTTTGCACTGCTTTTCAGGTTTCTCTTTAAATTCCCCATGATGAGTGACTGTTATTTTTGATGTTAAAAAGGTTAAAGATGAAAATTAGAAAAGACCTTAAATGGGGTAATAAAATCTGTAATATACCCAGGAGCAGACTATATAAAGATTGGAGAACAGATGAGGCAGAGAAGAGCATGTTAAGAATTCCCAGCTCACAGCAGCTTAGAAGAGAAAAGTTAAGATCGCCATATGCTTATTTTATTTATTTTATTTGCCAAAGCACAGTGGTTTGTTTCTTGCACAAAAAAGTTATCAGAAGCCATAACATTCTAATATATGCTAATAAAAGTACTACCTTACCATGCTAAGAATTACAGAACACAGTAGACAAAGTTAAGGAGAAAATTCTTTGGAGCACTGACACATACTTGTGGAAAGCTCAAATCTAAAAGAGAGGCTACTGAGTCAGAAGTAAGAGCAAAATACTCAAACCAAATATAGGTCTGAGCAGTAGTGTGAGAAGCAACAATTGGATTTCTCCAAGAGAGATTTCTTATCCCTGAAACAGCAGAATAACTGAAAAGAATGGCTCTTGGTCCTTCAAGTGTTCAAAAAATGAAAGAGAAATCTTAGTCTTAAATAATTTTTTTTTCTTCTTTTGGTTTGGTTTTACAAATACTTTTTGTGGCATATTGCAGTGTCCCCTCATATTTCCTTCTCAAAATTAGATCATTCCTCACTGACATGCTCTAAGAGCCTAAGACTCACTTTTGGAAGACTCTGCTAAACAAAAAGCAAGCACTATCTCAAGCCTACATTTTGAGATTTTATGTCTCATTGCCTGTCATGAGGAAGCTTCCTGGACATTTAAGACTTTTTTAAAAACTGTAGTTCAATAAAAATGAAGATTTTCCTTTTAGGTCACCATTTCTTCTGGCAGACTGAGCCTAAAGTGCACTTTATTTCCCTTTAATTTAACAGCTCCAGCAGCTTTTCCAGTTAAATCGACTGTTCATTATTGAGCTCCTTTTAGGAAAGGGCTGTGCTGCGCAGTTTAATGAATCCTTGGCACAAAGCTCCCTTTCAGGACTGGGAAAGAATGGGGGCTGTTCAGGCCCTGTAGGGCTGTATGTCAAAGCCAGCCCATAATGCCTGTCAGCCAAGGGCAGAAATTCCCACTGATATAAGAATGTGCAAGAAATCAACTTTCAACACCGGCGAGCAGATTAAGACACGATCAGGAAATGAGACTGTAGGTTTAGAACAGTGACACCTGTTTGAACAGAGCGATTTTCCCATCCCTTGATCACTGTGTGACTGGGGGAATCTACAGCACATCCCAGGCCTCAAAGCCCTCCAGGTTCTCCAAGAGGGGAAGGGAAGGCGTTGAGGTTGGACGTCTTTGGGTTAGGCCCTGTGCTAAGTGCCTTTATGTATTTTTTTCCACTTTAATACTTGCAACAAGCCTATGAGGACTATTTGCCTATGAGAGGGAAGGAAGCTGAAGCTCAGGTACTTTCATTTCTGGTTCAAGGTCATGCTGCTTAATTTGGCCACTAAAGTGCAAGGACAGAATAGAGCATAGACCGTTTGGCTCTGGTATGTCTATCTTTAACAATGTTCTGCACTGAGGTTCATCAAATACCTTTGTTCCTTTGGAAATATCGAAACTCTAGTGCCTAAGAATACTTGAACATTTTTAATTGCATAGAGTATACTTTCAATGTCTATGTGCTGGGCACATGCAGTATGTGTTGGGAATATAGGAACATGAGACACTGTGTGCTATTAGGAAGAAGGATAGTTAAGATCCCGCCTTTAGTGCTAGACAGGTCTGAGTTTGATGCCAGCTCTGACAATATCTAAACCTTTATATCTTTCAGACCTTGGGAAACTTTGAGAAAGTCCCTCTCCCGTGTGCTGTTCTTTCTCCTAGTTCCACCCCAGCCACACAGAGATTAAGGCTGGTGGCCACGGTTGCTCTGGTATTGTTGACTGCTCTCTGAAGGTTAAAATGGCCTGTGAGATTTCTACAGAAAAGGGTCATAGATACCCTTGTATTATGTTAATACCATGAGATTCTGAACTTTCAAGATGAGTGTGTGGATTGGTTGTCTTCTAGTATCATGGAGCTTCAAGCCTGTTAAAGTGTAATTTCCAAAGAGATAAAATCATGAGTCCTAGGCAATTATAATACAAACCATTTGTGAAAGATTCTATTTAGTAAGGGAACCACTAAAATGTTAAGACAGGTTCAAATAACACTTAAGAAGCCAGGTGTATGCAATGTTAGGATCAGTTTACCAAGTTACATAAAAACTAGATTGTACATCTTTGTGGTTATCTGCTCCATGGAAAGAAATTATTTGCATGTTAAAAGCTTTACTAGGTAACAAGTAATTTTACTAAATGTGGGACCATCAATCTATATAGCAAATAATGAGAACCATTAAATACATTCCTCTAGCCACCTTGGGGTGATCTTTTCTCCTGTATAACACAGAAAGAATGTGGCACTCAACTTTCTGCCTTATTTCCAAGTTTTAGATGATTTTTCTAATACTTTCCATATTTTATACACAAATTTGGACCCACCTAGAGAAAGGAAATAATTTCTCTGCATCATAGTATCAGTGGCAAAGGCAGAACTAAAACTCAGATTTGCTTTCTTCCTAAAAGTGTTTGCCCTGCTTTACTGCTTTGGGACCATGCAGCAACCTGATTTCTTTAACCTGGTGTTTCTACTAGAGCAGTGGTTCTCAACCTGTGGGTTGTGACCCATAGGAACTGTATTAAAGAGCCGCGGCATTAAGAAAGTTGAGAACCACTGTACTAGAGATGAGGGAGAAAGACAGGACTTGTACTTTTTTGATTATGAAGGATGAAGAGGCATGCATTTTCCAGGGCAATTTTAAACTAATTTCACTTAACTGTGGGATCAAGAAATATAGTATATGTTAATTTAGTCACATTGCTAAGGTAGAAATTAGGGAATTAACTTAGACAGGGCTTCCTGGAAATAGATCCTGAGATGGGGAGTTATGTGCGGAAGTTTGCTTAAGGAGGATTCTTGGGAAGTGAGGAAGTCAAGATTGGACAATAGGAGAAGCTGACCTGTCATCAGCCTCAGTTAGTCCCATTCTCCCAGAAAATCTGGAGTCTGGGAATCTCCAGAGCTGGGATGGCCTTTCAGACTCTACCCAAGTTGAGTCAAAAGGAATCTGGCTTTCGTATCCCTGCATCAACCAGGCATTGATCTGTGGTGCACCTGGTTGGGGACAGGGGTTGGGGGGAGGAAGACGTGAATTTGGGCAAACCAGTTCCTTTCAGCTGCGGTCAATGCCTGGCGAAGGGTCCAGTAGTGGACCATAGGCAGGCTCTTGGTTCAGCAGCTGGGGAATGGGTTGATGGATGGGGTCTGTGCAGAGCATCAAGGTGTCTACTACATTTGGCTTTTTTTTTTTTTTTTTTTACAAAGCTAACTGTAATAAAAACATTTCAACTGAAGGGTCAGCACTGATGGCATAGTGGTGAGTGTCAGGAACACTACATGGAAAGGGTTCTAGGCTCATCTGAGCATGGTGGAAAGAGTGTGGGGATTAACAAGTGATGTCTGTCCTAGAGAGTGGAAGATGAGGCCACGTGGAAGGGGATGAAGGGTGATACACCACACAATTTGTCATGGATGGTCTGGTGTAGGTTTTGCTCCCAGGATAATTATTAATGATGTTACCTTTTATTCTTAAAATGTCCTTTTCCAGAAAGTTGATTCGGTCAATGATCCGTCCTAACTAAGATTCTTCTCTATCTTGCTCCTCCTGCCGCTCTTTTCTGAAAGATCCTCCCTTTTCTCGGGACCCCAGTGGGAGGTAGCCTAGTATCCTCAGTGCACTTAAGATTTCAAAGAAGACTGGCAGAGAGGGTTTTCTTCAGCAGCAATTTCTGCTTCCGGTTTAGCAACACAAAACTCTCCCCTGAGGGAGCTGCAAACATTCCTGGCAACCTTCCTAAGAAGAGCAAGGAGGAAGTGGAAAGTGGAGATGTGAGGCAAAGTAGGGGAGAATAAAACACAGGTTATGACCCTCCAAAATTATTCTGCCACAAGGTAAAGCAGAACTTTGCAGATATAGCCATTTTCTGGCTGAAGGCATGTCAACCCTGCACTTAAAATTAGAGACTCTTTTTTTTTTGAGACAATCTCACTTTGTTGCCCTTGGTAGAGTGCCGTGGTGTCACAGCTCACAGCAACCTCAAACTCTTAAGTGATTCCCTTGCCTCAGCCTCCCAAGTAGCTGGGACTACAGGCGCCCACCACGACACCCAGCTATTTTTTTCTGTTGTAGTTGTCATTGTTGTTTGGCAGGCCCAGACTGGGTTTGAACCTGCCAGTCTTGGTGTATGTGGCTGTTGTCCTAACTGCTGAGCTACAGACACTGAGCCTAAAATTAGAGACTCTTAAGGTTGAAAGAAAATGTAAGAATCACCTATCTATTGTATAGATGAGAAACAGGCCAAGTTTACACCATATGTTCTTAAAGGGCAAGGATTCAGACCCTGGTTCCCTACGTTTCTCAGGCTGGTACTTTTTCCGTGAGACCAGCACTTATTTGACTTCTGTTCTCCATTGCGTAGCAATGGCAATGCAAGGCAACACATTGGCCTCAGTTAAAAGAGAAAAACTACTCACAGACATAGGAGTTCTTGGCAGAGTGGCTGGCAAGAAAACTGTTGTATGCAAGGCATGAGGAATTATTTTTCTCTTGTATAAACAGAGCATGGCATCAGGTTGGGGGCCAGAGTCCTCTCTTGTGCCAGGAATGGGACGAATGCTAAAAAGTTTTTTACCAAGAGCAAGGCAGTGTGTCACATACCATGGAATACAAAGATAAAAAAGCTCCTCTCTCAGAAATCTTCCAAGACTCCTCACTCTCATAAGGTCAAATCTAAGCTCCTTTGCAATGAGCATTCAAGCCACCCTTTCCAGTACTATATCCCTTCACTTTCTGCCTCACATCCCACATTCCAGCCAGCTGTATCATCCTAGTTAAACTACCCTGATGCTACCCTGCAATTCTAAAAAAAGACTCTTTTTTAGAGTTTTAGGTTTTAGCACAATTAAGAAGGTACAGAGATTTCCCATATACCCCCAGTACCCACAAAAGTATAGCCTTTCCCACTATCCATACCCCAACCAGGGGGTATATCTATTACAACTGATGGACCTACAGTGACATGTCATAACCACTCAAAGTCCACCATTTACATTAGGGGTCACCCTTGGTCATGTACATTTTATGGGTTTGAACAAATTAATGACATATACCCATCATTGTGGTAACATACAGAATATTTTTACTGTTGTAAAAATCCTCTGTGCTTTACATTTGCGTCTCTCCCTGCCCCACCCCCATGTCTAGCAACCACTGATGTTTTCACTGTTTCCATAGTCTTGCCTTTTCCAGAATGTGAACTGGTTGGAATCATATAGTATGTAGCCTTATCAGAGTTTCTTCTTTCACTTAGTAATATTTATTTAAGTTTCCTTCACATATTTTCATAGCTTGATAGCTCACTTCTTTTTAGCACTGAATAAAATTTCATTGTCTGGATGTACCATGGTACCTTCTTTAGTAGGTACCATCAATTTACCTATTAAGGACACTTGGTTGCTTCTAAGTTTTGGCAATTACAAATAAAGAGGCTATGAGCATCTACATGTAGATTTTTGTTTGGAAATAAGTTTCCAACTTCTTTGGGTAAATAAGCATCAAGGAGAGTGATTGCTCCATCATTCAGTAAGAGAATATTTAATTTTGAAAGAAACCGCCAAAAGTAGGGCGGCACCTGTGGCTCAAAGGAGTAGGGCGCTGGACCCATATGCCGGAGGTGGCAGATTCAAACCCAGCCCCGACCAAAAGCAGCAAAAAAAAAAAAAAAAAAAAGAAAAAGAAAAGAAAAGAAACCTCCAAAGTATCTTGCAAAGTTGCTATAACATTTTGCATTTCCACTAGCAATGAATGGGTTCTGGTTGCTCCATATCCTCACCAACATTTTGTGTTATCAATGTTCTGGATTTTAGCTATTCTAATAGGTGTGTAGTAGTATCTCACTATTGTTTTAATTTGCACTTCCCTGATGATATATGGTATTGAACATCTTTTCATATGTTTATATACTATCTATATATCTTCTCTGGTGGGACATCTGTCCAAGTCTTTTGCTCATTTTTTTAATTATTCATCTTCTTATTATTGAGTTTTAAGAGTTCTTTATGTATTTTGGATGGCAGTCCTTCATCAGATGTATTTTTTGCAAATGCTTTCTTCCAATCCGTGGCTTGTTTCATTATCCTTTTGACATTGTATTTCATAGCTCAGACATTTTTAATTTTAATTAAGTTCAGCTTATTAATTATTTCCCGCACAGATTATGTCTTTAGTCTTGTACCTAAAAAGTCATCTTCATAGTTAAGGTCGTCTAGATTTTTTCCTGTTATCTTCTAGGAGTCTTATACTTTGGTATTTTGCATTTAGTTCTCTGATCTATTTTGAGTTAACTTTTGTAAAGGGTGTAAAATCTTTGTCTAGATTCATGTTTCTGCAGGTGTGTGTACAGTTGTCCTTGCACCATTTAATGAAAAGACTGTCTTTGCTCCATTTATTGCATTTACTCCTTTGTCAAAGATCAGTTGACTAATTTGCATAGATCTATTTCTGAACTCTCTGTTCTGTTCCATTGAGTTTTTGTCTGTTCTTTTACTGATACCACGTAGCTTTAATGACTATAGCTTTTAAGCAAGTGTTGAAGTTGGATAGTGTCATTTCTCCAACTTTGTTGCTCTCTTTCAGTACTGAGTTGCTTCTCCACAATTCTAAATATTGGGCTCATGAGTATACCTTCTAGTATAAACTTTCCCCCCTTTTATAAATCTATATAAACTCTCTTTATCCTTTTAAGCCCAACTTCATGGCATCTTCTTATGAAGGCTTCTTGAAATTTCTCATACACAGTGAATTACTCCTTGTGTACTCCAGTAGCAATTTGCTTATACCTGTATAACACACTTTCCTGAAGACAGAAAGCCTATCTATAGCTTTTCCACCATGTCTAGTACATGGTGTACCTAGGATGTAGCAGGCACTCAGTAAATGTCTGCCAAGTGAATAAATCAATAACACTACAAATAGATCACTGGGAATATATCCATCTTCTTAGGATCAGAACCTAATCCTTGGTACTTAGGATGGTGCCTAGCACATGGTAGGTCTCCAACAGATATTTAATAAGTGATGGAAATAGAGAAGTACACAAGAAAGTGATACCAAGCAAAACGTGCCTAGGGAAAAGATTCAGGTTTGAAGCTAATCACTATTGCTGCCAGTCATTTGAACTTTGGCAAGTTGCCTAAACTATGTTTAGTAAAATGGTTATGATATTTCCTGTATGAAAGGGTTATTGTGAGGATTAAATGAATAATACATGCTCAGCACTGCTTCAGGTTTAAGGTGGGAACTTAATAAATACTTGAGTATATGTGCAGATGAATAGGGAAATGCTATGAAAGAAATTCAGGTAAAGTAGCCAGAAAGCCCAGAAGTATGAGGGAGGGACAGCCTGAACTGGTGAAAATGAGGACTTAGGAGAATGTTTTGAAAAAGGTTAACATTCAGGCTCGGCACCTGTGGCTCAGTGGGCTAAGGCGCCAGCCACGTACACCTGAGCTGGCGGGTTCAAATCCAGCCCGGATCCGCCAAACAACAATGACGGCTGCAAACAAAAAATGGCTGGGCATTGCGGAGGGCACCTGTGGTCCCAGCTACTTGGGAGGCGGAGGCAGGAGACTCGCTTGAGCCCAGAAGTTGGAGGTTGCTGTGAGCTGCGATGCCATGGCGCCCACTGCTTGAGGCTCTGTCTAAAAAAAAATAATAATAATAATAATAATAATAAAGAAAAAGGTTAACATTCAATGTGAGTTTTAGAAGCAGGACAGGATCCTCAGATAGTGCAGTCGGTCAGTGATTCTGTGGTTCAGGCTTATACATGTAGAAATATAATCTAATTTTGTTAGATAATTGCACCACTTTGGCTCCCTATCCCGATTATCCACTGAAAAGCTCAAACTTATGGCCCTCCCCCTACCGCTCTTCATGCCAGAGCGGTAACACCTTATTGGCTGTTCTACCATCCCGACACTTCCCCTAACCGAGTCTATATAAGGTGCTCTTGTCTTTTGTTCCCTCTCTCTCCACTTCTCTTCTCCTCCTCCTCTCCCCCTTGTCCCCCCCATGTCTTCTCTCTCTCTCTCTCTCTCTCTCTCTCTCCCTCTCCCTCTCCCTCTCCCCCTCCCCACCCCCTTAATGCTGCTCTGCAGCTTCCCTACCAATAAAGACCTTTCGTACAAGCCTTAGTGGTCTGTGAGGTTTTGTGCCGGTCGAGTGCCATCTTTCAAAACTTAAATTTGGAAAGGACAATGATCTTTTACTGTCTACTCAATCAGAGCCCACAGAATGAGGAAAACTGGGAGTCTGACTGGTAAGTTAAGGTATCTTACTGTGTTGCCAGCTGGAATCTCCATTCTCCAATGCTTTTTTGATCTCAAAGGGCCTATAATTCAAAATACTGTTTATATCAAGGAGTCGTAATTTGGAGTCAAATTTCCTGAGCTCCTTTCGAGCCATTCACTGAGACAGAGGACACTCAAAAAGGTGCAGGTTTCTACGGGAAAATACTGAATTTAACTTTGGCCCTGCTGTGGTTTAAGTGTGTCTGGACATTCAAGGGGAGATATCTAGGAGGCAGTTGGACATATGGATCTGGAGTTAGGAAAAGAAATGTAGGTTCTATCCATAGCTCAGTGGGTAGGGCACGGGCCACATACACTGAGGCTGGTGGGTTTGAAGCCGGCCCTAGCCAGCTAAAACAACAATGACGACTGCAACAACAAAAAAGAAAAATAGTTAGGCATTGTGGCAGATACCTGTGTTCCCAGCTACTTGGGAGGCTGAGGCAAGAGAATCACTTAAGTGCAAGAGTTTGAAGTTGCTGTGAGCTATGATGCCATTGCACTCTACCCAGGGCAATAGCTTGAGACTCTCTAAAAAAATAAAAAAAGGAAATGAAGGCTGGAGTTACAGAATTGGAAGACATCAGCATGAAAGGGGTTTTTAAGGCCATAGGAATGGATGTGATTGTCCTCTAAGACTGTACAGAGTGAGGGACTGAATATACAAATGGACAATGGCCAGACCATATACATACAAAAACAGAACTCTGACCCACAACCTGCAGCAATATGCCAAGGAAACTACCCCTTTACCTACAATAATAGCCCAGGAAGCCAGTTTGGTGTAAATTGGACTTACAGGAAACCAGCTTACTCTACCTCTAGTGACAATCCAGGAAGATTAACAATAATTTCTGTAACAACTGGCCACAAATAGCCAGGACTTATTGAATACCTGACAGCTTCCCTAATTTTTAGCCCTGCTTCCTGATAGATGTGGAAACCTCAGTTGGCATTCCACACGGGGTGAGAAAAGAATCTATCTAGGCCAAGATTAGGATATAAAGGTATAAGTTTATTTTATATTTTAGAAGGAGAGTGGGAAAGTGTGAGAGGTAAAGAGAGAAAAAAGGAGCAAGAGATAGCTTGACATCTCAAAGAAAAAAGAAAGAATCCCCATGCTGAAGTCCAGTGGGTTCCTGAATTTAGGGGGGACAAAAAAGTAATTGTACTTGAATTCACAGAGTATTTTTAAAACTTGGCTTTTTCTCCCACAAGGTTGAAGACATATCCCATTGTTAGTCCTGGACACTCAGGAACTACTTGAGGCTTAAAGGAACAAAATTCTAAAAGACAAAGGAGCTGATGAAACACAAAGAGAAGAATTTACATTTCCTTTTGGTTTGCGGGGCTCAATGGTTTGTGAAAAAAGAAATCTATGGGGTGGGGCTGCCTGCAAGAGAAAGAAAGCAGGCAGAGAGATAGATTTTAGTCTTTATTGAAAAACTGCAAGTTAAAAATTTTTCTATTATTTCACTATAAGAACGATCATAGAGAAAGACAATCACATAGGATGCCCTACTTCTAGTTAGCCATCTCCAGCTTGTGCACACTAACAGCCTCCTGTCAGGGCACACCTGAAGCCTTTCCTTTTTTTTTTTTTTTTTTTGAGACAGAGTCTTACTATGTCACCCTCTACAGTAGAGTACTCTGGCATCATAGCTCCCAGCAACCTCAAACTTTTGGGGTTAAGCGATTCTCTTGCCTCAGCCTCCCAAATAGCTGGGACTACAGGCACCTGCAACAATGCCTGGTTCTTTTTTGTTGTAGTTGTCATTTTGTTTCGCAGGCCCGGGCCAGCTTTGAACCCTCCAGCACCAGTGTATGTGGTTGGCACCCCTAACCAAGCCTGAAGTCTTTTCTTTATTCGGCTCTAAAGCTTTCCCGTTGTTCTGCCTGCCTTTGGGTCTCTGCCAAAGTGCAAGTGACAGTGGCTGAGTCTCTTGCTATAGCAAGCTATGAATAAGTAGTTTTTAAAATTAAAAAAAAAATTTTTTTTTGAGACAGTCTCACTCAGTTGCCCTAGGTAGAGTGCTATGGCATCAGAGCTCACAGCAACCGCAACTCTTGAGCTGAAGTGATTCTCTTGCATCAACCTCCTGAGTAGCTGGGACTACAGGTGCCCACTATAATACCAGGCTAGGCTAGTTTTTCTATTTTAGTAGGTATCTTTTTTTTTTTTTTTTTTTTTGTTGAGACAGAGTCTCACTTTATCGCCCTTGGTAGAGTGTCATGGCATCACACAACTCACAGCAACCTCCAACTCCTGGGCTTAGGTGATTCTCTTGCCTCAGCCTCCCGAGTAGCTGGGACTACAGGTGCCCGCCACAACGCCCAGCTATTTTTCTGTTTTGCATTTCAGCTGAGGCTGGGTTTGAACCCACCACCTTCGGTATATGGGGCCGGCGCCCTACGCAATGAGCCACAGGCACCACCCTTTTAGTAGGTATCTTGCTCTTGCTCATGCTGGTCTTAAACTCCTGAGCTCAAGCAATCCACCTGCCTTGGCCTCCCAAAGTGCTAGGATTATAGGCATGAGCCACAGCATCTGAAAATAAATAGGTTTTGCTTTTCTCATGTAGTTGGTCTTCATTTCCACAAAAATAAGAGAAATGGGCTGGGACACAGCCTTACAGAAAACCAGCATTTAGGGAAAGTGGTAGAGGAAGAGGGGCCCACAAAAGAGACTGAGAAGTAGTGGTTAAAGACTAGGAGAGTGTGGTGTCACAGAAATCAAGGGGAAATCATGTTCCAAATGGAGGGGAATGGTCAACAGTGTCAAGTGTTATACAAAACAAGGTCTGAAAACTATCCACAGTTCTAGCAAGAAGACCACTGGCAGTCTTATAGATAGCAGTTTCCATGGAGCAGTGTAGATAGTTGGCTAACCCAATGGGTTAAGAAGGAAGGAGCGGAAGGCAAAATGCAATGGGTCAAGAGGTGACCGAGGAGAAAAAGGAAAAAGGTGAGAAAGAAGTATGAACAGGAGTACTAACAAAGTGTTTTCAAGTCATTTGCCCAGGACAGGGAGAGAAACAGGGCAGAAGCTTAAGAATTATGAGGCACTGAGGCAATGTTTGGTTGTTTTTTTAAAAACTGCTTTGTTGAGGTATTATTACATAGCATGAAATTCACATGTTTTAAGTATATAATTCAATTAATTTGAACATATTTACAAAGTTGTACAACCATCACCACAATCCACTTTTAGAACATTTACATCTCCCCAAAAAGATTCCTCATGCCTGTTAACAGTCACTCCCTATACCTACCCTCAGCCCCAGGTAACCACTTATTTGCTTTCTGTCTATATAGACTTAAGATTTTTTTAAAAAATTCATATCAATGGAATAATAATATGTGTTTTTTTGTGTCTAGCTTCTTTCACAGAGCAAGATGCTTTTGAGTTTTTTATACACCATAGCATGTATTTGCATACTGTTGTTTCTTATTGCCAAATAGTGTGGATATACTACTTTCTGTTTAGGCATTCACTAGTTGGTGGACATTTGGGTTGTTTCCACCTTTTGGCTCTTACAAGTAATGTAGTTGTCAACATCTTTGTACAATTTTTTGCACATACATATGTTTTCATTTTTCTTGGGTAAATACCTATGAGTGGAATTGCTAGGTCACATGATACATTTATGTTTAACTTTTTGAGAAATGGAAGCAATGTTTTTTTAACAATTCAAAAAACATAAACTAACTTAAAGTAAACTAACATCTTAAAGTGTACAATTTAGTGGCATTTAGTACATATATAATATTGTGCAACCATCACCTTTATCTCGTTCCAAAATTCTCTCATCATCCCATTAGGAAATATCATACCCATTAAGCAGTCACTCTTTATCCCCACTACCCCCAGCTACTTGCAGCCACTAATGTGCTTCTGTCTATTGCATTTACTTTTTCCAGATATTTCATATTAAAAAAATCATACTATATGTGATCTGTTATGTCTAGCTTCTTTCACTAGCATTATGTTTCAAAGATCATCCATATTGTAGCATGTGTCAATAAAGTACTTCATTCCTTTTAATGGCTGAATAATGTTCTATTGTATGGATATACCACATTTTGTTTATCCATCCATCAGTTGATGGACATTTGGGTTGTTTCTACCTTTTGGCTATTGTGAATAGCACTGCTGTAACATTCATGTACACATCTTTGTTTGAATACCTGTTTTCTTTTCTTTTGTGTGAATTTGTTTTTATTGGGGTATAGG
>CAUYRH010087763.1:0-15581 GCA_963574655.1 Perodicticus potto
TTTTTTGAGACAGAGCCTCAAGCTATCACCCTGGATAGAGTGCCATGGCATCACAGCTCACAGCAACCACCAATTCCTGGGCTCAAGCGAGTCTCCTGCCTCTGCCTCCCAAGTAGCTGGGACTACAGGTGCCCGCCACAATGCCTGGCCATTTTTTGGTTGCAGCCACCATTGTTGTTTGGCGGGCCCGGGCTGGATTCGAACCCGCCAGCTCAGGTGTACGAGGCTGGCGCCTTAGCCCATTGAGCCACAGGCGCCGAGCCTACCACTACTTTTAATTTGTAATTTCATTGCCTTACAACTTTTTACACTGTTCTGTGGGCCATTTCTTACTGCTGTTAAAAGATATGTATAGAAATTGTCAGCTTTTTTTTAAGATTAAGCACTCCTTACGTATCTTTGGAAATCCCAAGTACTTTCTATTTGATGATGTTAATTTTTAAAATCCAGTTTTGAAGCATTAATGTTTTTGGCAGATGATACATTAAATTTGGGGAGATGTTTTCAGTTTAACTTTTTAGTTACAGAAGTTTTAAAGTTAATTGTTCCTTGGAATATACATCTTGTGTGGTTGAAGTCCATTTTGTTGGTTGAATTCTTACCAAGAAGGAATAAATATGTGAAGTAGGAAATAATACCACCTTTATCAGCCAGGGTTCTGATTGATAGACATCTTGTATAGTTGAAGTCTACTTCATTCAACTACACAATTCATTTGTTTGAATAATTACATTTTATTTCAAACTCTCATTTATTTCATATATGCTTTCCTGACCATAGCAGCATACATGGATCCTCTGCATCACTTATTTGCCACCATTTATTGACACTTAGTGTTATTTTAAGTTGCTGTTCAACTTTTTTTTTTTTTTAAATCATCTAGCCCAAAGTGTCACTAACCTTTTAAATGTTCATCCTTTCACTTGTATTTTTGTGTTTGTTAATGCACTGAAAGGAGCAGGGGAGGTCAGGCACTCTGCTCTTACAGTTTGAACTTTACAACTAGCCTAGCCTAGTACCTTAGGAGAGTTAATCAAGTATTACTAAATACCTTCACTTCTCTGAAAACTACAGATTTCTAAAATGCATTCTTATAAAATGGAATAGCCCTCCATATTATGCCTTTGTTGCTATCAAAAAGATTTTATTTTTCATGTTGTCCTTGGTGCTAAAATGCTTAAAAATAAACCTTATGAAGTTAAATTACCTTTTAATTAGCAGGTGCTTCTAAGGAAGGAGGTGCTGGAGCAGTTGATGAAGATGACTTTATAAAAGCTTTTACAGATGTCCCTTCTATTCAAGTAAGTGACATGGCACTTCCCGTTAATATTGCTTCTATGACTATTCCCATAAATATTTATTATTGTCCCTATTTGAAAATTCTTCTTTCTTTAAATAACTATATAAATGAAATATCTTACTTATTATTACTGTTACTTATTAAGCTGTTATTTGTTGACCCAATTAGATTTTCAAGTGATTTTTTTTCAGTGAGGCTGAAATAAAATTGAATCTATGTATTGAATTACATTGCCTTGGAGTGTTCAACTTAAAGTTCAGTTTCTGGAAGTAAGTTTGAGCTCAGAGACTGTTAGAAATTAGTACATAATAGAAATTTGGAAGTCATTCACATAGACAAAATTGAAGCTATCAATAGTGGACACATTCATAATTAATGATATTATTTCCATGGCTTAAAAATGCACATAAGTTTTATATTGTACATAACTTCTGCAACTTGACTTTTTACTCAATATTGGTTTTTATGTTTTTTCACAATGTAAAATTTGTAATTCTGTTTCATTCATTTGAATTGATAGATGGTATTCTATTATGTGAACAGACCACAGTTCATTTACATGTATCTATTCTGTTGATGGGCATTTAGGTTGTTTTGAACTTTTGGCTATTATGTATTATGCTGCAGTGAAGAGTTTTGTACAACATGTCCTTGATGATTTATAGGCATTTCTTTAGGATGTGAACATAGAAAAGAATTGCGTGGATATAACCTTTAACTTTACTAGATGTTACCCTGTAAGGTTCTTATGCCAATTAAGACTCTTACAAGAAAGGCATGATAAGTTCTCATTTCTTCAAATCCTTGCCAACACTTATGTCTCTCAAATTTTTTTTCCAGTATGATGAATGTGAATGCTGAATGTTCTTTAGCATGTCTGTTGGGAAATATCTCACATTGCTTTATTTGTAAACTACCTTCCACTTTCTGTAGTGCTTTCTCAGGTCTCTGAAAGGAAATGTCCTTAAGCTATTTAAGATCTTAAAAAGTTGTGAGAAAGCTTTAAAAACTTCTCTGATTTTTGAGTGCTATTTTTTCCTATATTGAAATATCTTATTTTAAGATATTTACCTTTTAAATAATAGGAAAAAACATACCTATTCCTCCTTTTATATTTTATAAAACTTATGTATAAGAGAAAGATGAGTACAGTAGTAAAACTTAGACTTGAATATTTTTTATTATTCAATGTAATAATTGTGTCAGACTGGTAATGTCATGGTATCAGCAAGTCAAGTGCTACTGAACTATATGGAAGAGGAGAAGCTGTGCATTGCTTTCTTGCAACTAATAATCTTCAGCTACACCCCGCTCCCCTCCAGATGTTCTGTACCTTCCCGTGTACCCTCTGGAACATCTGTTTTATAAGCAGCCATTCCTCTAAGTACTTAACCTCATTATTTGAGGGTCCCTATACTCAACCTCATTATTTGAGGGTCCCTACGACTTCCTTGCCTTAATCAAAATCTGTTTTTTTTTCTTGAAACTCTTTAAAGGTAAGGCCATTTATTTCTCCTGACTTTCATGCTCTTAGCAATTGATAGTAGGTTTATTGTGCTTGCTGTCTGCATTATCACTTGGTGACCATTATTCTTACACCCATTTAAGTGAAGTTCATACTTTCTGGCCACCCTCCTTATTATTACCATGTACTAATCTGGACAGCATTACATTGCTGTCTAGATTTGAATTCCAGCTCTACCACAGTAGCTGTGTAACCCTGGGCAAATTACTTAACCCTAAGTACTTTAGTTTTCTCATCTTAAAATAATTATTAGTACATATGCAGAGAGTTATCGTGAGGGCTAAATACGACGAAATAGATGAAGTGCATGGTGAGTACATGTTAGCTCTTATAATAGTATTATCTTAAACTTTGACATGTTTTTGATGACTTTAGGTTCTATTTGGATGACCCAAGAGTTTCTTGACCACTTCCCATCTTCACCTTAGTTATCCACTTTATAGTTACACATTGGGTTTTGATGTCATTTATATGTTCTTGCTCTGTTTTCAGAGTCATTGATTGAAGCATCTCACTACTGACCAAGATCTCGTAGCTTTTTCAAGTGCTCTGACAGCTATTTTCTCCATGACTTCAAGGATCTTCTGTCCACTGCCTTTTATATTCCCTCTGAGTCCGTCATCTCTCACTTCTACTTTTCTTCTCACCTAAACTTTAGTATGATAGTTTTTTGCAGTAGGGCTGAACACAATATACTAAAATCCCTTGCTTCTCTAATTTTTTTTCCACAGTAAAATATTAAGTAATTAGTCTTTTTAAAAAAATACCCATTTAACATAACTGTAACTCTGGGTGATTCCCAACTTCTAATTTTCTCTATGTTCCAGAAATAGTGCTATTAGAGAAAGTCACATGTAAGGACACATGATTTTTAATGGAATTCACATAAATGAGCCCACAAGTATCTGATATCCATACTGGGTTTTTGTGATCAAGTTACTTCTCTGCTTCCCTCAGCTATCAGACATGTTTCTTTTCTTTCCATCTATCAGGGTGACTCTTTCCTGTCTTCTCTGAGTATGTTGTCTTGCCTCTTACTTTATTAAATCATCATCAGATGGGAACCTTTTTCTGCTACCTTCTTCCCCACTGTACATTCTTTCTGTCCTGTTACTTTGAAGGACAGTTCTTCAAAGGCCAGCACCTCCACCAGGGAGCCAAAGTCCGTTCATTATTTCCTACTTTCTTAACATCTATATAATCAGTGATATCATGTAGGTCCAAGCTCTTGCTCTTTTCTGAAGCCTTCTCACTGTTAATATGGCTGGATTCCTCAATTTTAAAAAAAAAATCTCTCACCTAACTCTATATCCTCTCAGGAGTGTTCATCCTTTTTTCTGCAGCATATTGGAAGAGTAAGAGTTATCTTGGGCTACACATTCAATACACAAACACTAACAAAAGCTGATGAGTAAAAGAAAAGGTCCGTACATACTTTTCGCATATCTGATGCCACAGATAAGCAAAAACAGTTCTCAAATAATCTGTTAGCAGCCCATGGACTGCAGGTTTGGTCACCTTGTAAGATATTCTTCATTTTTGTCCCTCACAGTCAGCCTTTCCAAAAGAGTTGTCTGTACTTGCTGTTTCTGTACCTTCAGCTGTCATTTACTTTATCCCATTTGTTTCCAGCCCTTTCTGCTTTAAAATAGGTCTTGAGTAGCTTGCTGATCATTTTCATAGCACCAATATCAACATTAGTGTTTTCGTCTTGATATTTTAGCAGTATTTGGCCATATTGACTACATTCACTGTTTTGTTGTTTGTTTTTCGGTGTT
This sequence comes from Perodicticus potto, assembly GCA_963574655.1. Lineage (NCBI taxonomy): Eukaryota > Metazoa > Chordata > Mammalia > Primates > Lorisidae > Perodicticus > Perodicticus potto. The sequence continues at coordinate 4,604 of CAUYRH010087763.1, forward strand.
CATAATACAATGTTCTTCCACTTTATTCCTCCTACCTCTTTGTCCACTTCATCTCTGTCTCCTATATAGGCACAGCCTCTGTACTTGCTGTTAAATAGTAGCATTTCTTGAGGGTTAGTTCTGGCTTCTGGCTTCTCGCTCTCCATTTTCTTACTGAGTCAACTCCTTCAAATCCATGGCTTCAGTTCCCACCTTCATATAGATAACACCAAGGTTTTTATCTTTAAGCTAGACCTCTCCTGAGCTCCAAACTAATTTATCCACTGTGATTGTTCACTTGATATCTCCTTTTTTATGTCTCAAAGGCATCTCAAACTCAAAATATTTGAAATTGGAATCTTGATATTCCTCTTTGAAAGACTAGTCTTCTAGGATTCTTAATGTGTACAGAATTACTTAATTACAAATGTTAGAAACCTAGGAATCATTCTGCTGCAACCGATTCCTAACTTACTGGTTTTCAAACTTCTTTTGCTTATGTACTCAATAAAAGAATGTTTAAAAAGTTATGTTCCCCGTCGCTGAAGTACAATTTTGAGCTGACCCTTTTTTTTTCTTGTTAGGGAAAGGGGAGCCTTGCATTATATTGCGGGGCACTGCATTATACTAAGAAAGGGTCCTGCCCTTCTTCTGGACAATGGCAAAAGAGCTATTGTGAAGGGGAGGTAGGAGGCAGGAAAGAACCAGTTTAGAAGCTTCCAGGAACCATTCTCTAACAGAATGTTATTTGGTCCCCCTCCTACCTCTTTAGCCGGGTCTCATGCCCTATTTTCCTTTTGCACGTGCATGGTCTCTTTCTTTCTCACTCTCTCTCTCTCTATATATTTTTTAAGCAAAAGGTAAATTTAATAGTTGTTGAAAGTGAAAGATGTGAGTAGGACAGTTTGATAAAGGGACTCAAATGGTATCATCAGGATTCCATTTCTCTCTGTCTATCATTTCTGATTCCTTTGCATTATTTTTCCTCATGGTCATAGCATAACTTCAGGTGTTCCAGCCTCATACTTTCACTACCCTTTGCCTCTTTGCCAGTTGATCGTGTAAAACTTGTGAAATTGATTTAGGTCACGTGTCCACCTTTGAACCTCAACTATAATATAAGGAAAGACTGTGCATTGATTCACTTATAGGGTCACTGGCTTTTAAAATACCTTTTATATTCTATACTCCTGTACTATGGACTTCTTTCAGTTACTTTGTGTCACAAGACTTTCGTACATGCTAGACACTTTCACACTCAAATCTCTTTCCACTTTGCCTAATGATATCCTTCTAATACTTTAGCTCTCAGCTCAAGCTTGACTTTCCTGAGTGGGTTAAACCTCTGTTATATATAGTTTCATTCTCCTTTGTAGTACTTCCTATTTGTAATTTCATATATTATGTCTCTTGATTAATTATTTTAAATCTCCCTGACTAGATTGTAAGCTCCATAAAGCAGAGACCATGTCTGTTTTTGCTCACCTTAATCTTCCTAATGCAGTGTATAATACATCCCTATTATGTGAATATTTGTTAAATAAATGAAAAAATAATAGTGTATAGCTGTTTGGCAAGTGATTGACTCTAGAGAAAACAAAGCATATAACTTACCTAGGCTTCAGTTTATGATGGCAGAGGAGAGATCAAAACTAACTTGAAACATATCCTTTTTGCAATATTATATATTAAACATGTGAATGCTATAAGACAGGTTATATACTTAAAGTCATTTTGAGAAATTAGGCCTACTTTTATTAATGCTTAGGTATTGGCATCTTGTTTTAAAATTACAGAGTATTTTAAGAGTATATTTGAAGTTACTCATGAAGGGAAGATAACAAAAAGTAACAAGTTAGGATGGAAGACAAAGCATTTCATTTTATTATTGTCTATAATGTATTTCTATTCTCTAGTAAGAAATGATGCTAGAATGGGAAATAACATTATTATTTGAAAGAGTCTTTTAACATCAGGGTAAAATTTTGATGTTGTTCATGGCAAAAAATATTCTTGTAATTCTGAATCTTTTCTTTTAAGATCTATTCCAGTCGAGAACTTGAAGAAACATTAAACAAAATCAGGGAAATTTTGTCAGATGACAAACATGACTGGGATCAGCGTGCCAATGCAGTAAGTTTTTTAGTTTTTTATTTTCTTGTCTTTGTTTTAGTGTTCCTTTTCAGAAATGTGGCAATTCAGTATAGTAGTACTATTTGGTATTCATTTATAGAGTTTGATAGGTAACATTTCTTTCTGAAAAATGCATTGAGATAATATGTGTTTTCTGATTTAGGGTCAATATTTATTCTGTTTTTGCTTATCCAAAAATGACTGTCCAACACATTTGGTAACCTCTCCACATGTGCTATTTGTTGAGTGACTGGAAAAGTGTGAGCTTCACAGGGCTTTGGCCTTTTTGTGTGCATACAAGGTTGCTTATTAGCACCATCCTTAAGTCATGTAAGAGTTACCAGTAAAGCAGGTCATTTTTCCTACATGTTCAATATTTTCATAAGTATTACCATAAATTTACAACATTATGTGCATTTATTTCTTTTCACGTGAATGTGATGAATATTTACACCCATGGTTTAAAAAAAGAAAAGGCCAGGTAACCTTGAGTTAAGCATATTTTATTTAGCTTAAATTCTTTGAAGAAAATATTTGATAAATTTTAAAATAATATTTGTATTGGCAGTAGACTGTATACTTTATTTTAAAGTTTGTGAATTTATGAAATTTGGATAATCAAATTACATGTACCAAATGAGCACTTCAGAGTCCTTAGAAAGCCAGAGAAGGTTTTCCATTTGAAGATTCCCTTCTGCTTTGAGAGTACCCAGTCTGACTGATCATGAACATCTCCATTTTAATGAATTAAATCAAATGTGGTCTTTTGACAAATATGGCTCTTGTGGTACTATGAATAAAAGATCATTTTTTGTCTTTATTAGGAAGTCTGTCTATCTTAAAATGTTGAAATATTGGGTTGTATGTGTTTATAAGACAAAGTCTTACTCTGTCACCTTGGCTGACACAATTAGCTCTCTGTAGCCTTAAATTCCTGGGCTCAGCTCATCTTTCCACTTTATCCTCCTAAGTAGCTGGGACTACAGGTGTGCACCACTATACCTGGCTAATTTTTTTATTTTTTGTAGAAACAGGGTCTCACTTTGTTGCCTAGATTGGTCTCGAACTTCTGGTCTCAAGATACCCTCCTGCCTTCGCCTCCCAAATAAAATATTGTTTATAACAGAATATATTGTTCCAAATTTGTTAATTATGTTTCATATTCTTTCTTTAGTTCTGAGACAATTCTAATATAAAAGATCTTTTTCAGAGGTGATCTGTGGAGAAACATAACAGATTACTAGTAAGTTGTCAGTATAAAACGCGAACTTTGTACTTGAAGGTTTTTTCAAAGGCTTTTACTTTGAAACTCCCCATTTGGAAACAACAGGTGATTTTTAATTTTTTTTTTTAATTAGAAAAGTGACACAAGTATATTGTAATAAGTGGAAAAATGCAGAAGAATTATAAAGAAAAATATAATAGTTCCCTCTCTATTAAAGAAAAAACTTTTAATTTTAGAGTATATCCTTTTCTATGTATGTATATTCAGATATATCATGTATATCACAAAATAACCACAATTTTTTACCCACCCCTTTTACTCCATGCATTACTTATCAATTTGTGGGGGACGGTTTGTTTGTTTAGTTTTGTTTTTAGTTTAACATATCTTGCTCTTTTAGTATAACTGATATAGGTTGCTCAGATATTTATTGAATGAAGATCAACATGTATATATATTCCTTTGTTTAATATATATTTTTTAAACCATTTCCCATTTGATGACCTCACAATTTTTTATTTTTTGCTATTTTAACAATGTTTCAATAAACATCCTTGCACCATTTGTAACGGTGGTGCTTTTATTCTTATAGGTTAAATTTTAAAATGCAGGTTGAGTAAAGAGTTGGTGGAATTTTGTTTTAATAGATTTTGCCAAAATATTTTGAAAGAAGGTGTTAGTCATTACAGTCTTTAACATTTTTAAAATGTAAAAATGTAATGGGAGGAAATGATATGTATTTGTTGAAATTTGGATTGGCTTATCCCTAGGGAGTTTGAACACATTTCATACGTAAATTTTGCCGGATTTAAAATTGAGTTGCAATAGTCCCATGTCTGTGGTTTTACTTTTTGTGGTTTCTTTTACACACGGTCAACTGTGGTCTGGAAATAGGATATTTTGATGGAGACTGCATTCATGTAACTTTTGCTGTAGTATATTGTTATAGTTATGTTTTATTGTTTGTTATTGTTGTTAATCTGTTACTGTGCCTAATTTATAAGTTAAACTTCATTATAGGCATGTATGAATGGTATATATAGGGTTCAGTACTATCTGAGATGTCAGGAATCCACGGGGGGTCTTAGAATGTATTCCTAGAGGTAAAGGGTAACTACTGTGTTTATCTTTTTATTATTTTATTGTTGTTCTTTGTGTATTGTCTTATATGTTGCAAGTAATTTTTTCTTACCTTATTATGATTTTTATTTTGTTAATATTATTTAGACACTGCTGGAAATTCTCTTTATGTTTATGATAGTTTTCCCTTCCTTACACATCCCAAGCATATAACTATTCTTTTAAAATATCCATAGTGTTTTTTTTTAACATTTGTATTCTTAGTCCATCTGATTTAACTTTAAAGATATTTTAAAATTTAGAAAATCTCTGAGTTAAATGTGAAATTATCCATGATACTGGTTATGATAAGTAAACTTTTAGCTTCTGAGTCTGTATGTATGAGGACAGATATGCACAAGAGCCATTTGCTTCACAGAGTGTCATAATGTTGACTTACGAATATGACGATAGCTTGATGGTTGATCATTTCAATTTTGTACTTTTGCTTATGGATGAATAGAACTTCCAAATTCAGCCCTTTAAAAAATAGGTTCTTTTAGTAAATAATGGTAATGCCTGTATGATATTGTGAATGTACTCAATGCCATTGAATTGTATACTTTAAATGGTTAAAATGGTAAATTTTATGTTAATGTATATTTTACCATGAATAAAGAAGAAAGACTCCTTTAAGATTTTTAAATATACTTTTCTACTTTCAGATTACGTGTATCTGTTATGCATATAACTAAATTTATAATGTTCTTCCTCAGAAAGCCTTTCGTTTGTTTGCATGTTTATTTTTAAGATACATTTAATTCTACTAAATGTCTTCAGTACAGCATAGTTATATAAGTAATAATGAAACATGTTTCATTTTAAAATTTTTGTTTGAGTAATTAGGTAACTTTTTTTTGTTTGCACTGCCTACCACCTTTCTGTCAATAATGAAAATATTCTTTATTTCAGCTTAAAAAAATTCGATCACTACTTGTTGCTGGAGCTGCACAGTATGATTGCTTTTTCCAGCACTTACGCTTGTTGGATGGAGCACTTAAACTTTCAGCTAAGGATCTTAGATCCCAGGTGGTTAGAGAAGCTTGCATTACTGTAGCGTAAGTATGTTCATTTTTGTGATAAGTATTTCTTATGAATGGTTTTAGTGATCATTGATTAAATGCTTATTAAGTAAAGAGGTAGCAAAATAACTCCCAAATATATGTGATACAGAAATCATTTTTACTATATGTAAGGATTTTATTTGTATGATTTTTTAAAAAGTTTTTCTTAACAGTTCTGTATAATTTGAAATGTGTTTATAAGTCTAAAGTCTACTGGTTGATTTTTGATCTTAACTCAGGTATAAGGAGAAAATGAATAGATCTGGAAACTGACTATATTTACATTTCTCTTTACTAATTTGGATACTAAATACTCTATTTTGATTTTGATATGTTAGCATTTATCCTGGAATTGCATCATTCAACATCAACTTATCAAAATCTAAACTTATTCTATATACATATAGTCTTCTACAGTACAAGTTGTGGCAAATTCAATTTACCTAAATACTATTATTATATATGTGGATGTATAAACATTTCTTTGAAGATAGGGAACACAAAGGTGCCTAGTATTAATATTTCTAATCAGGATCATTAGATATTCTAGTCAGAACAGAAAAAAGGTAATAAAAATTGAGGATTGCAAGAAAATGAATAGAATTGCTTTTATGAACAAATGATTTTATCTATGCAGAAAGCTACACAAGAATGTACAGATAAATTATTATAATTAAAGGACTTTAGCAGAGTTGCTAGATATAGGGCAATATGCCAACATACCCAAATGATCAAATATCTCTAACTAGCAAAAACAACCCAAACCAAAATAAAACTCTGTAAAATGTAACCTTGAAAAACACACTTAAATCAGGACCAGCCCTCTTGGCGTTGGTCTTGCAGAAGACTGGGCAAAATATGTAGAACAACTATTGCCATATAGACAGCAGCCAGCATGGGGGTAGGAGTCTTGAAAGACACACATTTGAGTTGAACAATATGAGTTTTGACCTGGAGAAACTTTCTAAACTTTGAGTCAAGTAGGAAGAACCTAAGCAGAGCAAGGTACTCTCACTGCATTGGGGAAACAGATTGGAGTTTCAAAAGGCTGAGGTAGCCAAAATTTGCAGCGTAGGATACTGGAGAGAGAAGAGAAATGCGTAGAAAAAGAACTGTAGAAATCAGCATATGGGATCCCAGGGCTCTAGCTGAATACTAATCTGTGCAACAAAATGTATGACTCCCCAAGAAGAGAAAAGAATTACTGCCTGGAGTTATAAGATAAACAATTCCCAGAGCTTATATAATGATAGGAGAGGTTCGGGATCTGACCAGCCAGAATGAGGAAACCTTGTTGAACGTCCTGGGCATCCAAGAGAGAGACCCCAGAGAGGACGCTGTATAGGAATAGTACTAAACCAGCTTTAAAGTAAGGGTACTCTAGACACCCCCTCTCCCAATAAGCTTATAATGATGGATATAATTTCCAAGTACATTACCTGCCTACTAGAACAAAGCTTACACGTAACTTTTTCTGGTATTTTGTTTTGTTTTTAATTCTAAAACTCATGCTCTTAAAGGAAGATAACATCTAGACAGGTAGTACCTCTTGGATTTTCATTTTAGGTTCCTTTTTGCCTTTGAGTTCAGACATTGGAAAACTAATTATAACTGAACACTGGTAAATAGGTCTGAATCTGAGTACTTCTTTGAATCAAAACCCTAAATTTTTGGAGCTAACTCTTATCCCAACCATGTATTTTAAATAAGATATAAATATATAGAAATTAATACTGGAAGCATTGTCAGAACTGTGAATCCAGCATCCTTCCTGTTTTAACTGAAGTCATACAATTAAAGGTTGATTTAGTTGTTAACTACAAATTTGGAAAAAGAACACAAGTTTTTGTTTTTTTTTTTTTTTTTTTTGCAGTTTTTAGCCAGGGCTGGATTTGAACCCACCACTTCCAGCATACAGGGCCGACGCCCTACTCCTTTGAGCCACAGGTGCCGCCCAGAAGACAAGTGTTTCTAAGATCACCCAACTCGGGTGGCGCCTGTGCTCAGTGAGTAAGGCCCCGGCCCTGGCCAAAACTGCAACAAAAAAATAGCTGGCACATTGTGGCAGGTGCCTGTAGTCCCAGCTACTCGGGAGTCTGAGGCAAGAGAATCACCTAAGCCCAAGAATTGGAGGTTGCTGTGAGCTGTGACGCCACTGCACTCTACCGAGGGCAACAAAGTGAGACTCTGTCTCTAAAAAAAAAAAAAAAATCACCCAACTCACTAGCATCAGCATCTAGTAGAGCTATATTTTAAAATATGAGTTCTAAAATCCTACCTCAAAGATGTCAGGAAGTATCTGTAATCCAAAAGCTGATCATCCTAATAGAAGTAGAGAATGTGTTGAGGAACATTGATTTGGGTAAGATTTTGAATTTGGTTGTAAAATGTGTTGAACTTAAGATTAATAATGGGGTGGCTCAGCACCTGTGGCTCAACAGGCTAAGGTGCCAGCCATGTACACCTAAGTTGACGGGTTCGAATCCAGCCTGGGCCCGCCAAACAACAATGATGGCTGCAACCATAAAAAAAAAAAAGAAATGGCCGGGCATTGTGGCAGGCACCTGTAGTCCCAGCTACTTGGGAGGCAGAGGCAAGAGACTTGCTTGAGCCCAGGAATTGGAGGTTGCTGTGAGCTGTGATGCCATGGTACTCTATCCAGGGTGACAGCTTGAGGCTCTGTCTCAAAAAAAAAGATTGATAATGGGGTATCACAATGGAAATATCTCATGATTAAAGGCCAAAGATAAGAGCAATTAGGCTTGATTATTTTACCTGATATTTACTTAGAGTTAATAGTTAAATTCTGAGATTAGATGGCTTCTCCAAATGCCATTGTAAAGATATGAGTAAAATGCCATGTTTCAATTTTTGAAGGGAAAAAGAATATATATATATATATAAATATATATATATATATATATATATATATATATATATATTTATAGTATTTGGGCTTCCTTTTTTTCTCTTTTGTTTGTGTTTTTTTGTGTTTCGTTTGTTTGTTTGGTTTGGTTTCTTTGGCCACGAGAACTGATTAAAATAAAACTAAGTTATTTTGGTAAAGACATTTTAAGGCTGGGGGCAGTGGCTCACATTATGTAATCCCAGCACTTTGAGAGGCTGAGGCAAGAAGATTCTTAAGGCCAAGAGTTCTAGACCAGCCTGGCAGCATAACAATACCATATCACTACAGAAAATAAAAAAAAACAGCCAAGTATGGTGTTATGTGCCTACAGTTCTAGCTACTCAGGAGGCTGAAGCAGGAGGTTTGCTTTGCTTGAGCACAGGAGTTTGAAGTTATAGTGAGCAATGATAGTGCCACTGCTGTCTTGTCTAGGTGACAGAGTGAGACTGTTACTAAAAATATCTAAAAAGGGGAGGAGATTTTTTAATATTATGTGGTCCTATCTATATTTAATCTTAAATTATTAAAAATACTTTTTGTCTTCCTTTGTAGTCATCTCTCAACAGTTTTGGGAAACAAGTTTGATCATGGCGCTGAGGCCATTGTACCTACACTTTTTAATCTTGTCCCCAATAGTGCAAAAGTCATGGCAACTTCTGGATGTGCAGCAATCAGATTCATCATTCGGGTAGGTTTTTCTCTCTTTCCCCTTTTCTGCTACTGTCACCTTCTCCTCTTCTTCCTCCCCCCTTTCCTCTTCCTCTTCTCCCCCTTTCTTTCTCTCTCCCTCTCTCTCTTTACTTAAATAAGTCACTGGTATCCTTTAACCCCAAAGGAAAATCACTTTTTAAGTTTTTCTATAGTAAAAGCAATACATGGTTATAATAGTCAATGCAGAACATGAAAAATAATACGAAGTAAACATGTTTATGTATGGAATAAAATACATATACACATGTATGTATGAGTACATATAATATGTACTAGTACCTATGTGTGTAATCATAAATGTTACAGACCATAATAAAAGATGACAGAAAATTCTTGATACAATCCTATGCTGCATAACAATATTTTGGTCAATAACTGTATATATATGACAGTGGTCCTATAAGATTTTAAAAGTGTATTTTTGCAGTATCTTTTCTATGTTTTGATATGTTTAGGTACACAAATACTTACCATTGTATTACCATTGCTTACAGTACATGCTGTACAGGTTTGTAAGCTAGGAGCCGTAAGCTATACCATACAGCATAGGTTTGTACTAGCCTAAACCATCTAGGTTTATAGAAGAGCACTCTGTGATGTTTGCACAATGATGAAATTCCTAACAATGCATTTCTCAGAATGTATCCCTGTGATTAAGACACATGTGACTGAATTTCTCGTCATCCTTATCTTGAAGGTGCTCAAAAGAATAGAACGTTTGTTTGTTTGTGACAGAATCTCACTTTGTCACCCTGGGTAGAGTGCCATGGCATCATCATACCTTCACAGCAACCTCAAACTCCCAGGCTCAACCTATCTGTTTGCCTCAGCCTCCTGAGTAGCTGGGAATTCAGGCACCAACCACAACACCTGGCTTGTTTTTCTATTTTTAGTAGAGACACGGTCAGGTTGGTCTCTTGGGCAGCTGGTCTCAAACTCCTGAGCTCAAGCAGTCCACCTGCCTCAGCCTCCCAGAGTGCTAAGATTACAGACGTGAGCCACCACACCCAACCAAAAAAAACAGAGTTTAAAAAATAGATTTCTCCCCTTGAATTCTATTCTTTTGTAACTGATCATTCTAGTGTGTACTTTTCCAAATTCTGTCCCATGCCTATACAAGCATATTTGCTGCACAAATAGAAAATTTAAATATGTATAATATGTTGTTTAACTTATTTTTAAAGCTTATACTTCAGCAGCTTCCTTTGTCCATACATGTAATTCTTTTCAGTGTCTAAATCAATCTTCTTTTAAAAAATACAGCATCAGATTGTCTTCACTATTCTTGTAGTCTACGGAGTTCTTTTTCTCCATCCTTTTACCAGTGTTTCTATTATCAATATCTTTAAGGTCTTACATTTTAATAAGTGTAATATTTCATATTCTGCTTTACATTTCCTTAATTATTAGATATATTAGCTGGGTTTTTTCTTTTATAACTATTCCATGGATTATCAGTATATACTCCACATTTTTCCTTACTTACTTCTAGGACTTTTTTTATATATCATATTATATATGTTATGGTATTTTGTATAATCTGTCATTTCTTCAAATATTATGTAAGCTGTGTTTTGTTATATATCAAATTTTTTTATTTTTATGTATTGAGACATTGTTCCTTTTTTGTGTTTTTTGTTAGTTGAAACAGCCTTTCCCATTTCACAATTACAAAAATATTTAATCATTTATTTATTTATTATTTTTTTAAATTGAGACAGACTCTCAGTATGTTGCCCTCAGTAGAGTGCTGTGGCAACACAGCTCACAGCAACCTCAAACTCTTGGGCTTAAGCAATTCTCTTGCCTCAGTCTCCCAAGTAGCTGGGACTATAGGTG
>CAUYRH010087764.1:0-27149 GCA_963574655.1 Perodicticus potto
ACAGTTGGGTTATAGTCTTAATATGGAACCTTTAAATTAGCTTCATAGTAGGGCTGAGTACATTGGATATTTTTTCTTCCATTCTTGAGATGTTTTGCTAAGAAGAATATGTTCCAGCTCCATCCATGTAAGCACGAAAGATGTGAAGTCTCCATCTTCCTTTAAGGCTGCATAATATTCCATGGTGTACATATACCAAAGTTTATTAATCCAGGGATCTATAAAATTTTTAATATGAAGTTCCAGGAAGCCCAGTGAATTATGAATAAGTTGTAAATTAAGGGGGAAATAAGACTTACAAGGACTGTTTTTACCCCATGCATCATTAGAGCAGAGCAATATTCTGTGCTCTTGGATTTGTTAAGAAAACTAAATACAATAGAAGTATTATCAGGAAGAAAAGTCCTGAAATACAGTCAAGATGATTGGTGACAATTGTGTCACAGATTTCATTTCCTGCCACTATTCATGACTGCTCTGTCAATTCTGTTTTGCTGAAGTAAGCTTTTCTTATAAGCTTATCTATGTTAGATGATTTAAAATTGCTATGAAGGAATATCTGAGGCTTTGTAATTTATGAAGAAAAGAGGTTATTTGGCTCTTAAATTCTTAAATTCTACAGACTATACAAGTAATACCAGCATCTACTTCAGGTGAGGGCTATAAGGAGTTTGTACTCTAGGCAGAAGGTGAAAGGGAAGTAGACTATCATGTGGAGAGAGAGAGAAAGGTAGAACCAGATTCCTTTAAATAACTGGGGCTGGAGCCCTACTTGATGAGCCACAGGCGCCGGCCCCATATGTCGAAGGTGGCGGGTTCAAACCTGGCCTCGGCCGAACTGCAAAAACAGAAAAATAGACGGCGTTGTGGCGGGTGCCAGTAGTCCTAGCTATTCAGGAGGGTGAGGCGGGAGAATCGCCTAAGCCCAGCAGTTAGAGGTTGCTTGAGCTGTGTGATGCCACGGCACTCCACCAAGGGCGATAAAGTGAGACTCTGTCTCTACAAAAAAAAAAAAAATAAAATAAATAACTAGCTCTTATGTGAATTAATAGAGCAGGAACTCACAATTGGAGTAAGGGTGCCAAGCCATTCATAAGGAATCTTCACCCATGAGCCAACCACCTCCCTATAGGTCCCACTTCCAACACGGGTTCAGATTTCAACCAGCAAATTAGGCCAAATATCCAAACCATATCACTAGCTGATAATGCCATCTCTTGCTCACATTCCTTCTCTGTCTACATATTACCCCAGCACAGAATAAATTCAAAAGCTTTCAAGGCAAGAGACTGGTAAAACAGTTCAGTGCGAGACTAAAGAGAGGTAGAGGTTGTAGGAAACAAGAGAGCACACATATCTGTACAACTATAAATTCAAACTTTTTGACAGAGTCTACTCAGGATACATGAAAACTGGTGGCCAGCTCCCTGGCTACTTGTTTCCAACTTGCATGTTTACTGGGTAAAATTAGCTTCTTGGTGTAGCTATGTGGTTTTAGATTTTCTGACATTATAGGCCCAAATTTCAATCCCAATTACTCGTCCCCTTCCCCCCAGAACTTTAGCTCCTATACTACCAGAGTACTCAGAGAGCCACCAACATGCCACATTTATTTCTCAGGAAAGGAATTCAAAGATTAAGGAAAGCTTTACAAATGAGAAAATCAGACTGCACTAGTATTAGACTAGATCCTCTTTAAAAATAGGAAAACTGAGGCCTGCCCAAGTCTCAAAGGCTGCTTTATATGGATAGGATCACAGTCTAAGCCCTTGTTCAAATCTTAAAATCCAATTGTTTTTGTTCACAATCTTTCATTTACTTAATGTAGTATAGACTCTATCTTATTAAATATATTAAAGGCCACAAAATTAACAAGTTACATTATTTTAAACTTTATGCTTTTGAAAATGCTCCAAAAAAACCTTTCACATACATGCCCAATCAAAATACGTTTGGTAAAATACCAATTAGGCAACATTTAGAAGAATCCCAGATTGTCCCACTGGACAAAACTAGACCATTTACCAAGGCTATAGGTGTTCAAACACTGCAGTAACTGACCTCAGTTATATAAAAATACTGATAGGAATCAACCAGCTTTCAACCTAGAGAAGCTTTCAGAACTAGTTGGGAAGTATTTAAAAAATTTAAATATGTGGCCTGGCAGGGTAGCTCACTGTGGGAGGCCAAAGCAGCAGTTTGCTTGAACTCAGAAGTTCCAGAACAGCCTGGGTGAAAAAAGGAGACCTCACCTCTACTAAAAATAGGAAAACTAGCCAGGTGTTGTGGCTGATGCCTATAGCTACTCCAGAGGCTAAGGCAAGGAGGTCACTTGAACCTAAGAGTTTGAGGTTGCTGTGAGTTAGAAAGCCGGGGTAACAGTGAGACTATGTTTCAAAAAAAAATTATGTCTGGGTGGTGCCTGTGGCTCAAAAGAGTAGGGCGCTGGCCCCATATACTGGAGGTGGTGGGTTCAAACCCGGCTCTGGCCAAAAAAAGAAAAAAAAAATATGTCAAAACTGTTCCAATCAATATTCTTACACCTCCCGAACAATGTTAAACCTAAGGGCAACCTAATAAATTGTTCAGGTAAACAACAACAAGGTCAGACTCCATTAATAATAATACTATTAATTCCCTATTATCTAAGAGTAAATTAACTTCTTGTTATCAACCATGGGAAAAAATAAACCATGAAGAAGGAAGTGTCAGCTATTGAAAATTGGTAACAATACTAACAATAATGACAAAGCCATATGTTAGCAGGAATGCAGTGTTTGGACTATAAATTATGCATAAATAATAAATGTAGGCATACTTTGTTTTATTGTATTTTTCAGATTTTTTTACAAATTGAAGGTTTGTAGCAGCCTGCCTCGAGCAAATCTATTGGCATTATTTTCCGATAGCATATGTTTACTTTGTGTCTGCATCAGCATTATTTAACAATAAAGTATTTTTTAATTAAGGTATATAAGTTTTTTTTGAGACAGAGTCTCACTATGTCACTCTTGGTAGAGTGCCGTAGCGTCAAGCTCACACCAACCTCAAACTCTTGGACTTAAGCGATTCTCTTGCCTCAGCCTCCTAAGTAGCTGGGACTCCAGGTGGCCTCCACAAAGCCCGACTATTTTCTTTTTTATTGTTGTTATTTTTGTTTAGTAGGTCCGGGCCGGGTTCAAACTCTACAGCCCCGGTGTATGTGGCTGACGCCGTAACCACTGAGCTACAGGCGCCGAGCCATAATTTTTTAGATGTAATGCTATTGCAGACTTGCAGACTACAGTGTAATGTAAACATAAATTTTATATGCACTAGGAAACCACAAATGTGTGTGATTCACTTTAAGGTGCTGGTGTGGAACTAACAAGCAGTACATCTCACAGGTATGCTTGTATATGGAACATACATATATGTAAGATATACACATATATGTATTTCATGTCAATTTAATGCAACCTGGAAATATATACTACAGTATCCAGTAAGATGTATAATATCCCTACCCTTTCAGTGACAGCACACAAGTAAGGAATCAATATAGAAATAGACAACGGTAATAGAGTATTTTAATAGGAAGTAAATACTGGGCTATTTTACATCAAAAACCCCCCTGAAAACATCTGTCTCCTTATTCTTTTGTACCTATGTGTTCTTTTTACTTTTTACTCCACTATCCAGGTATGATCTGTCATCCACTTCATAGGTGCAGAGGAAGTTCTACTTAGTAAAGTTATTAAGCTGCTATGTAAATAATTCCTCCTCAAATTAGAACGAAAACATCTGTTTTTCAGTAGCATTTGTGAGTCAGCATCATAAATCAATCAGAAGATAGTCAAATAGTCACAATATTCAAATAACGGGAAAAGGGCAACATAGCTAACAATTCCTCGTAATTCATTTCTAAACTTTTGAAAGAAGCAATCATTTGTCATTTTTACAGGGAGAAAAGAGTAAAATAAAAATCATAGAATTTTAAATTAAGGAATTTACAGTAAGCCAAAGTGTGCATAATTAAATCTCTATCAAAAACTACCACATTTATAAAAGAACAAAATAATCTTAAGTTTCCACACAGTTATAATGGAATCTACTATTGGATTTAGGATAAAGTTTGTATTAACTATATATTAACAGGCTCAATAATGTTGAACCTTAAACACGTTGGTTTCTATTTTCAAAGCTATATAAATAGTAAAGGGAAGATTGCAATCAAAAAGAAAAACAACACTGTGATTTATTTAAACAACATAAAATGTCATCATAAAATGAACTATAAAAGGAAAAAGGAACTACTTCAAATTATTTGTCTTCACAATGCATATTCTTATTTCACTTGGAAAATTTGTGTTTTATTGGTGACCTTTAAAGCATCATTGTGACGGCTTGGTGATAACATCCAAAAAATTTCAATAAAACATCTAACACAGATGGGAAGGCATAAAATCATAATAGAAATACTCAAACTTTATGAAAGTATTTAGAAGAAATTTCTCTTCTAAAACTTAGTCTTTGCCTCTTCAGAAATGAATATTGTTTTGAAGACACAATAAAAACTATTGAAGTACCTCTCCCATTACTTTCTGAATAGTCAAACTTACTAACCTCTATACCTGATTATTCATTATTCAGCCCTCATTAAATCCTTTCCTAAAAATTAAATTTTGTAACTTATTTTAATTTTAGTAAAATTTTATTTTATAATTTATAGATATAAATTTTATTTCCTCCACATATCCTACTGAGTGCAGAACACTAAGCCACATGAAACTTTCCCTTCAAGTTCTTTTTGCATTTATCTCCTGCATATTCTGTAAATGGCATCACTTTGTCAATGAGTCACAGACAAAAGTCATACCCTGCAACCAGATTAAGTTCCATGAGGGCAGAATCCAGTTTAGTGCTTCTTTTGTATCTCTCATAATAGCTAGCACAAGGTACATATCCAGCAGGTTTTCTTACCTCCAAATTGATAGATGCAATAAAGACAGTTACACAAAAAAATAAGAATGTGAATATAGGCTTGGCGCCTGTGGCTCAATGGGCTAGGGCGCCAGCCACATACACCTGAGCTGGCGGGTTCAAATCCAGCATGGGCCTGCCAAACAACAATGATGGCTGCAACCAAAAAAAGTGGCCGGCCGTTGTGGCGGGCGCCTGTACCCCCAGTGAGTACCCCCAGTGACTTGGGAGGCGGAAGCAAGAGACTTGCTTGAGCCCAAGAATTGGAGGTTGCTGTGAGCTGTGATGCAATGGCACTCTATCCAGGGTGACAGCTTGAGGCTCTGTCTCAAAAAGAAAAAAGAATGTGAATATAAACTTCTAGCAAATGCAAAGTATTGCCCTTCTAATCCAGATAAATAATAAAATTTAATAGTTATACATTTGTACATATGCTACCTGCTCTCAGTTTGGCCAGTATTCAAATATTATTTTACAGTTTACATATTTGTGAAACTAAGGGCTAATTTTTATATTTTGATTTTTTTTTGTTTGTTTTTGAGAGATAGAATCTCCTTTTATCACCCTTGGTAGAGTGCCGTGGCATCACAGCTGACAGCAACCTCCAACTCCTGGGCTTAGGTGATTCTCTTGCCTCAGCCTCCCAAGTAGCTGGGACTGAAGGGGCCTGCTACAACGCCGAGCTATGTTTTGTTGCAGTTTGGCCGGGGCTGGGTTTGAACCCACCATCCTCAGTATATGGGGCTGGTGCCCTTCTCACTGAGCCATGGGTGCCACCCTGATTTTTATATTTTAATATTAATACATACAAAATCATTACACAGAGGCAGCATTGAGATAATACATCATGACTGGAGTTGGGTAAGTGGCTAACATCAAGAGAGTTTTAGAATAATCATATGACTGAAGAGTTAGGAGCATATGTAAAACTCCAGTCATGATGAGTTAAGCATATCATGGAGAAAAGACCAGAATGGAAAGGTAACAAAGAAAATAGAAATTTAAACAATTATAGTTTTCCTATTTTAAAGAACACAGAGAAGTCAACAGGGGGCCTTAAAAATAGGAGTACCATCACTGGATAATCTATTTTATTGAAAGATATTTTGAAAGATAGTATCAATAATTTCAAATAATACTTCCCAAACTGTTTTGTATATTAAGTCCATAGAAAATGGTCATTTTATGGTTTGCTAGGGAAAACAGAAAGAATACTCATGGTCTGGGTGACAATGTAGGGACTCTAGCCACAATAGGCTGAACCAGCCCTAGTTCAGCTGGTTGTGAAGACATGAACTTGACTTCTGGATGACTTTGTGTCCTTATCCAACTAGAAGGTGAAGGCTTAAGCAGACTCAAACTACCTGGGTATTTTTTTTTATATATATATTTTTTTTCTGAGATAGAGTCTCAAGCTGTCGCCCTGGGTAGAGTGCAGTGACATCACAGCTCATAGCAACCTCAAACTCTTGGGCTTAAGCGATTCTCTTCCTCAACTTCCCAATGCGCAGCTATTTTTTTGTTGTTGTTGCAGTTGTCGTCGTCGTTTAGCTGGCCCAGTTTGAACCCATCAGCCTGGGTGTATGTGGCTGGCACCCTACTCACAAAGCTATGGACACCGCCATTTTTTTCTTTTTTTTGAGACAGAGTCTCACTTTGTTACCCTCAGTAGAGTGCTGTGGGGTTCACAGCTCACATTCTTGGGCTTAAGCAATTCTCTTGCCTCAGCCTCCCAAGTAGCTGGTACTACAGGTGCCCACCACAATACCCAGCTATTTTTTGTTGCAGTTGTCATTGTTTAGCAGGCCTGGGCTGGTTTTGAACCTGCCAGCTTTAGTGTATGTGGCTGGTGCCGTTACCACTGTGCTATGGGCGCTGAGCCCTATCTAAGTATTTAAAGTCTACCCCCAACACATACAGAGCCCCCACTCAAAAGGCTAGGAGACATATTAGGAAAAGAGATTTCAGGAAACCTTTGTCCAAACATTGCTTGACCCGTAACAAACCAGACTTCAGTGTCTCCACACAAAAACAAAAAGCAGACTTTACAGTATTAATCTAGAAAAGAAACAGCAGCTATATCAAAAAGAAGCAGCCCTGGTGAGATAAAAAATTTGGAGTTCCAAAGCTTACACATTAAATCATTTAAAATGATTTCAGTGACAAAAGTATGAGACATACAAAGATATAGGAAAGTACAGACCATACAAAGGAAAAAGAGTAGTCAATGGAAACTGTTGCTGAGGAAGCCCAGACTTTGGACTGAAGACAAATACATTAAATCAGCCATGAAAAATGTACCCCAAAATGAAAGAAATGTCTAAAAAATTGAAAATATAAAAACAATGTCTCACAAAGAATTTAAAGAAAGAGGCAGACGTTCTAAAAAGGAACAAAATAGTAACTCTGGAATTGAAAGACACAATAACTGAAAGCAAATACTCCCTACAGAGGCTCAATGGCAGATAAGAACTGGCAGAAAAAAACAACAGCAAATTCAAAAATACACTGAGATTATCCAGTCTGAGGAGAAGAAGAAATAATGAAGAAAAATGAACAGACTCTGAGGTGTCTGGCACATCACCAAGTATATCAAGTTATACGTACCAGATGTCCCTAAGGAGAGGAGGAAAAAAAGCAGAGTATTTTTAAGATGTAATGGGACTTCCAATTCCTGCCACAACATGTAAAGAGCTTCGAAGTCCCATTCTTGCAACAAGAAAAAGATTGAAAAAGTAGAACATGGACAATTCTTAAATACATCAGAGAATTGTGGTCACTGGGCAAATGGCTGTGCTAAAAACTGGCGACAAGGGGAATCATACCTTGCTAGGAGAAAACCATAAAATCCACAAGCACTGGTAGGAATACTTAAGTTGTAACTATTTGTTGGAGGCTACTTATGAACTAGCTTGAGGGGGAAAAATCTCTGAGGGACCTGTCTTAGGAGGGAACTCCACTTTCATAAGTTTTACTTCTAGGATCCTTAGCAAGTTGTCGTGGTAAAGATGAGAAAAATAGTATCATGAATCAAGGAGAGGGAGGGGAAAAGTATTTTGGAATATTCCCAGAGAGTTTCATTTTCCATAACAAAGACCCTTCTCCTCAAGGGAAACTAAACTTATCAAAATTTTATCTGACCTTGGAGAAGGGGAACTACACAACTCAATTCCCTCTGATATCCCTGTCTCACATAAAAGGAAGAAAAAGTGCTGAAAACTCTTCTGAAGATTACATTCCTGGGACTCAGGCCTACAAAATAAATCTGAGTTGTATCACAAGATTATAGAGGTCTTCCTGTCTACAACACCTTACCATCACATCAATAGGACTCCAGGATAATAGTGTATTAGAACTAGAAGAGTTGCAAGATACAGATTCTGAGGAGGAGTTTCTAGGGAAACTCCACAAAAACAGAGGAGAGATAAAGGGCAGGGGGTGGGCGTGGTGGCTCATGCCTATAATCCCAGCAATTGGGAGGCTGAGGTGAGTGGCCTGCCTGAGCTCATGGGTTGGTTCAAGACCAGCCTGAGCCAGAGTGAGACCTCATCTCGAAAATAGCTGGGCATTGTGATGGGTGCTTGTTGGTACTTGGGAGGCCGAGGCAAGAGAATTGCTTGAGCCCAAGAGTTTGAGGTTGCTGTGACCTGTGACACCACAGCACTCTACCGAGGGCGCAAAGTGAGACTGTGCCTCAAAAAAGGATACTAAGGGAAACTAAAGTCTTTGAAACCTACAGTTGTAGGAAAATATTAAATCTATCTCCAAGCCACATAAACAGAAAATTTTACACTAAAGCTCATATCCTATTACTCAGTGTATCAGGCTAGGGAACAAAAGATTACAAGGCATGCTAAAAGGCAAAAAACAACAATAAGAACATCAAATACATACAAAAAAGAACAACAATATATCTGACGGGGAAAGCATGCATCAGAACCAGATTCATATGTGGCAGATATTACAGAATTATCAAATCATAAATTTATAATAACTGATATTCTAAAGCAGCGGTTCTCAACCTGTGGGTCGTGACCCCTTTGAAACAATGAAAATACATCCTGCATATCAGATATGTACATTATGATTCATAACAGTAGCAAAATTACAGTTATGAAGTAGCAAAAAAATTAATTTTATGGTCAGGGCGGCGCCTGTGGCTCAAAGGAGTAGGCGGCAGCCCCATATGCCGGAGGTGGCGGGTTCAAACCCAGCCCCAGCCAAAAACAGCAAAAAAAAAAAAAAAAAAAAAGAAAAATAATTTTATGGTTGGGAGTCACCACAACGTGAGGAACTGTATTAAAGGATTGTGGCATTAGGAAGGTTGAGAACCACTCTTCTAAAGGCTCTTGTGGAAAAAGTATACAACATGCAAAAAGTAAACAGAGATGAAAACTCTAAAAGAATCAAAGAGAAATGCCAGAACTATAACAGAAAAAGCAATGATAGCTGAACTTCCTATGTTACATGAAAAACTAAACTATGCATCCAGGAAGCTCAATGAATTCTAAATAGGATGACCCAGAAGAATTCACTTACATATGCCATTACAAACTGTTGAAAGACAGAATATCAAAAGCAATAAGAAAAAAAAAAATAAAAAGACTTGTCCATTACAAGGAATCTTCAATAAAATTGTTTTCTCATTAGAAACCATAAAGGGCCAGAAGGCAAGTAAGGTGATATTGTCTTTTTCTTTCAGCCTTTGACTGTCAAACAAGAATTACATGTCTAGGAAAATTATCTTTTGAAATAAAAATTTAGATATTCCCAGATAAAGAAAATGAGAGCATTTGTCACTAGTAGACTTACTGTATAACAAATACTAATGTGATTACTTCCATCTGAAATGAAATGCAACTAAACTCAAATCTACATAAAGAAATAAAGAATACTAGTAAAGGCAATTACACAGGTAAATACAAAAGACAGTATCACTATTTTTAATAATGTTTTCCTTCCTATTTAAAAGGCAATTGTATAAAGTAAAAATTACACAACCTTGTTAAAATGCTTATAATGTTTAAAGATGCAATTTATAAGGCAAAAATAGCATAAAGGGAAATGAAGCTACATGGGAACAAATTTCTGTGTACTATTCAGGTTATGTCAGGATTAACCTGAACTGAATCATTTTAAATTACACCTTAACATAAAAGATGTAACCCCCAAGGTAACCACAAAGAAAGTATCTCAACAATATAGTAACAGAAACAGGAACTGTAATCCTTAAAAAAATAAACAAACACAAGGTGGCAGTAATGGAAAATTGTGGAACAAGAAACAAGACATACAGAAAACAGACTTAAATCTTATCTGATCAGTAATTACATTAAATATAAATGTGTATGAATTAGACACTATAATCAAAGGGCAGAAATTAACAGTGTGTAGATTATTAAAAAATGAACATGACTCAACTGTGCCATCTAAAAAAGACGTTAAATACAAAAATACAAATAAGTTCAAAACAAAAGGATGGAGAAAGATATCTGACACCAAAATAGTAGCCAAAGGGCAGCTATAGGACTATCAGACAAAAAGAACCTAAAGACAAAAACTGTCACTAGAAAACAACTCAATGGGTAAAAATAATAAAAATGTATGCAACTAATAGAACACCAAAAAACATAAAACTAAACTGACAAAATTGGAAAAGTAGACAATTCAATAATAGTTGACCACTTCAATACTTCATTTTCAATAATGAACACAAGTAAATAGCAGGTAAACAAGAATGTGAAAGATATACATAACACTATCACAACCAACTTACCCTAACAGCCATCTGAAGAACACTCCAGATAACAACAGCACAATACTCAATCTTTTTAAGGACAAATAGAACCCGAGATAAGCTATATGCGGGGCTATAAAAAGTATTAGTAAACTTAAAAGGATTGAAATTGTGCAAAATATGTTTACCAACCACAATGTACTTAAACTAGAAAATAAACAACAAAAGGAAATTTCAGAAATCTGTATTTGGAGAGTAATGTTTCTAAACTTATAGCTCAAAGAAAAATTATTAAAGGAAAATTTACAAGGGAATGAAAAAGTATATTAATCTGAATGATAAAGGAAATAGAACATGTCAAAATGCATGGGATGCAGCTAACACAATACATAAAAGGAAGTTTATACTGCTAACAGCCCATATTGGTAAAGAAGAAAAATTTCAATGAAGAATGTAACCATTCAGAAAAATATATCTGAAAGGTAATTTGTTATACATCAACAAATTTGACAAACTTTAAGTAGACAAACCATTAGCATGAAAGAAAACAGATCACAAAACTCAGGAATAGAAGATAGATTACCACTGCTATCTTAAAAATTAAAATATAAGGAAATATTTTGAACAACTTCATGTCAAAGGAATCAACTGACATAAAAATGGACAAATTCTTAGAAAGTCACTAATAACTGACTCAAATAGGAATAGAAAACCTGAATACATATATAACAAGTACAAAGATTGAATGAACAATTAAATATCTTTCCACAAAGAAAAGTCCAGGCCCAGATGGTTTCACTGGTGAATTTTACCAAATATTTGAAGAAATAATATTAATATTCTATAAATTCTCATAGGAAGCAGCAGTGTAGAAGTGAGAAAAGTGCATTTCACTCTACAACATTCCCAAATAATTAGAGGAGATGATAATATCCTGACAGCAAAGCCAAACAATGCATCATTAAAAAGGAAAAATTACGGGTGGCGCCTGTGGCTCAAAGGAGTAGGGTGCTGGCCCCATATGCCGAAGGTGGTGGGTTCAAACCCAGCCCTGGCCAAAAACCACAAAAAAAAAAATAAAAAAAGGAAAACAAATTACCAACCAGTTTTTCTTGCACATAAAGATGCAAAAATCTTCGGCAAAATATTTGTGAGCCAAAATTCACCAGGATGTACAAAAGATTACAAACCATCACAATGTTGAGAATTACCCTGAAGAACATAGTAAGAGGTGGAGCAAGGTGGTGGATCAGAAGGATACTTCAGCTAAGCTCTCCTAGTATGACTAGAGAAAAAGAGGAAAACTCAGCCATACCTGACAAAAGGACCTTGCCTAGAGTCGTAGCTCAAGGAGCCCAGTGAGCAGGTTGTGAGCTGGATACAGCATGTGAAATGGAGTGGTAGAAATCTAACACATTAGGAAAGTGATTGTGACTCACCAGGATTAGTTGGCTGCTCCCCCCCCCCCCCCAAGGAGGTCCAGGTTGGGAGGACACCTTTCAGAGTTTCTTGTGTTGGGGTGAAGCTATGAGTAGAGTGGAAAGCTTGGAAGAGTGGGCAGACTTCAACAATATACAGGAACTAGATTTGAATACTGTTTGGAGCAGGTTTGCCATCAGATTGGTTGCTGGCAAGTAAGCCATACTAGGAATGTCTCAGCTGCTAGGGGACTGCCAGGGGCCTAAAGCATATCTGTCTTAATTCCACCTAGGGGATCAGAACTCCACCTTAGGCTGAGGGACTCCTGCACCCCATGAGAACCATTGTTGGTGGATTCTGGAGAGTTTTAAGATACCAAACCTGCCCCATCTGAATGCTGAGGAAACAAGTGATCACCGAGGGCAATTAAGGAATTTATGGACCATAAAGGTTGCTGGCTGTTTTCTTCATCTACTAAAAAACCACAGAATGACCTGGTGACATACTGCAACATATTACTGTTTTTTTTTTTAATCAAATCATAACTGTATACCTAATGCATTTATGTGGTACAATGTGCTGATTTTATATACAATTTAGAATGCTTACATCAAACTGGTTAATATAGCCTTCACCTCACTTAATTATTGTGTTAAGACATTTATACTCTTTTAATAAATTTGACATGTACCATTGCAATATACACTTTAGGTGATGTCCAACCAATTACCCTCCCTCCGCTCACCTTCTCCCATCCCCTCCCCCTCCTTTTCCCTCTTTCATCCTGGATGATAGTTGTGTTTTATCTTAAATATGAACAGTGTGGGTGATCATATATTAGTTTCATAATGGTACTGAGTACATTGGATATTTTTTCTTCTATTCTTGAGATACTTTACTATGAAGAATATGTTCCAGCTCCATTCATGTAAACATAAAAGGGGTAAAGCGTCCATCCTTTTTAAAGGCTTTATAACATTCCATGGTATACATATACCACAGTTTGTTTATCCATTCATGGGTCAGTGGGCACTTGGGCTGCTTCCATGACATGGCAATTATGAATTCAGCTGCAATGAACAATCTGGTGCAAATATCTTTGTTATAAAGTGATTTTTGTTCTTCTGGATATACACCTAGTAGAGGAATTGCAGGATAGAATTGCAGGTCTGTTTTTAGTTTTTTAAGTGTTCTCCAAACTTCTTTCCAAACATCCACGTTTTAGCATGGATTCCCAACAACAGTGCAGAAGTGTTCCCTTTTCTCCATATGCATGCCAACATTTCTAGTTTTGGGATTTTGTTTTGTGGGCTACTCGTACTGGAGTTAGAGGATATCTCAAAGTGGTTTTAATTTGCATTTATCTGATGATTAAAGATGATGAGCATTTTTTCATTTGTGGGCCATGCACCTGTCTTCAGAGAAGCTTCTGTTTAAGTCTCTTGTCCCCCCAAAAATGGGATCACTTGTTCTTTTCATATTCATGTTTGAGTTCCCTGTAGATTGTGGTTATCAAACCTTTGTCAGAAACATAACCTGCAAATATATTCTCCCATTTTGAGGGCTGTCTGCTTGCTTTGCTTACTGTATTTTTGGCTGTGCAGAAGCTTTTTAGTTTGATTAGATCCCAGTAATGAATTTTTGGTGTTGCTTCAATTGCCCAGGGGATCCTCCTCATAAAATATTCTCCCAGGCCAATTTCTGCAAAACTCTTAGAAGTTATTAAGAGATAAAGCAGTGTTTCAGTATACAAAATAAATATTCACCTCAGTAGCTTTTATATCTACCAACAATAGTCAAGTTGAAAAAACAGTCAAGGACTCTATTCCTTTTACAGTAGTACCAAAGAAGGTGACATATTTGGGAATTTACATAACAAAGGATGTGGAAGATCTCTATAAAAACAACAATGAGGGCTGTGCCTGTGGCTCAAAGGAGTAGGGCATGGGCCCCATGTGCCAGAGGTGGCGGGTTCAAACCCAGTCCCCGCCAAAAACTGCAAAAAAGAAAAAAACAACAACAATGAAACTCTGAGAAGAGAAATAGCTGAAGATGTTAACAAGTGGAATAACATAATATGCTCATTGTTAAAATGTCCATACTACCCAAAGCAATATACAAATTTAATGCAATTCCTATTAAAGCACCACTGTCATACTTTAAAGATCTGGAAAAAAATAGTACTTTGTTTTATATGGAATCAGACAAAAACTGGAATAGCCAAGAAATTACTCAGAAATAAAAACAAATCAGGAGGAATCATGCTATCAGACTTCAGGCTATAGTAACAATCTGTAGTGATCAAAATAACATGATAAGGACACAAAAATAGAAAGATAGATGAATGGAACAGAATAGAGAACCAAGAGATGAACCCAGCCACTTATTGTCATTTGATCTTTGATAAGCCTATCAAAAACAAATTTGGGGAAAGGTTCCTTATTTAACAAATGGTGCTGGGTGAATGGCTGGCAACTTGAAGACTTGAAACTGGACCCATACCTTTCACCATTAACAAAAATTGATTCTCACTGGATAAAAGGCTTAAACTTAAGACATGAAATTATATTCCTATTAAAGTTGATCCCTTCCACTATATATACAGTTTTTCAGTATTTTTTTATTTTTAGTATTATTATTTGGTACTT
Source organism: Perodicticus potto (assembly GCA_963574655.1). NCBI lineage: Eukaryota > Metazoa > Chordata > Mammalia > Primates > Lorisidae > Perodicticus > Perodicticus potto. The sequence goes on from CAUYRH010087764.1 coordinate 14,767, forward strand.
TCTGCACTTCTTTTTCTTTTTCTCTTTTTTCTGCCATTGTTGACGTTCCTGCAATTTTTGGCTATTTGAGCTTTTTTAATTTTGTTGGGTTGTACTGTGTTTTTGCTAATTTTTTTGGTTCATTCTACTCTTAACTTCCATATTTACTTTCATCCAAAGGAAAGGCGCCTGTATATTTGGTCACAAGTAGAAGTTTGACAATGCTCATGCTGGTCAGGAGCTCCAGATATTGAGGAACCATCCACCCAAGCCCCTCAAAATTCTTGTATTGGAGGAATGTCCTAAATACTGTGCCAGTCAGTACCATTTCTCCTGTCACTCTCATTCTCTCTTCCTGTCCTCATTCTCTACTGTTCTTCAGTCCCTTTTTTTTATAAACCTGTTTTTATTTCTTCTTTGTCATTTCTTTTTCTCTTTCCCTCTTTTTCCATTTAAATTCTATTCCATGTGTTTCTCCTTGCTTATGCTTTATGCTCCTCTTCTTTATTATGTAACTCTGACCAAGCTAATTTGAAACAAAGGAGGATGCAAGAAAAAAAGGAGGACAAAGAGGTGAACAATTACAAGGAAAACATGAGGTGAAACAAACAGGAAAATTCAGGCAATATAAAAAACTAAACAGAGGAGCTCTCCCAAGGCACATGAAGCAGTCACTTGCAGAAGACTCCATGTATAAAGAGTGAATGGATTTCACAGAAAATTTAAAATATCAAGGATGAAGACAGTAAAAGGAACAAATGAGAAAATGGAAAGACAGAAAAGTTGGACAAGTTATGTAGAATACAGAAAGGATCTGGTGGAGCATAAGAAAATGAAGGAGACAATTAGGTAATGTAAAGATGCAGTAGAAACTACCAAAAACAAGTTAAACCATAGAGAAGAAAAGAACATTAGAGTTACAGGATAAAGTTTTTGAGTTACTCACAGGTAGTCAAAGAGGCAGAAGAGAAAGAAGGCAGAGCAGGTGTTTAGAGAACTATGAGACTTCGTGCATTCAAACATATGAATAAAAGGGATCCCTGATGGGGAAGAAGATTGTCCAAAAGGAATTAAAACCCTACAGGAGACAGTCATAAATGAAAATTTACCAAGTTTTACTAAAAATCCCAACACCTTTCAGATGGAAATCGAAGCCCGGGTTATCTCAATTTAAATAGAGCTACTCTAAGATACATTGTAATGAACCTGTCCAAAGTCAAGATGGAAAGAAAAAATTCTGGAAGCAGCCAGGAGTAATCACCAACTGACCTAGAGAGGCAGAGCCATCAGGATGACAGCAGACTTTTCAGCTGAAACCTTCCAACCCAGAAAAGCATGGTCATACAACTTCAGCATTCTTAAACAGAACAATTTTCAGCCCTGAATTCTGTATCCTGCTAAACTAACCTTCAAAATTGATGGAGAAATCAAATCTTCTGTGGATATGCAAGCACTGTGGAAATTCCCTACAGGACCAGCTCTACTGGAAATACTTGAACTTATTCTCAAAACTGACCACCAGAGCAAAGTAAACGCCCAAAAGCTAAAGGTCAAAACCTAGCTTGCACAATGGCACAAAGGATAAAACTATGCAACGGACGTTCACTAAATAAGATGACTAGAACTACAGTTATCAATTATCACCACACTTATCAATTCTCTCAATAAATGTCAATGGACCGAATTCACAACTGAAGAGGCACAGGTTGGACCATTGGGTAAAAAACCATCCATATGCTGTCTCTAGGAGATGCACCTAGTTTTGAAGGACAAATCAAAACCCAGGGTTAAGGAATGGAAAACAATATTTCAAGCAAACGGAAATCAGAAGAAAGGAGGGGTTGCAGTCTTTTTCTTAGATACACATGGATTTAAAGCAACTAATTAAGAAAGACAAAGGTGGTGACTTTACACTGGTCGAAGGAACAATACAAGAAGGCATTTCAATTTTAAATATTTATGCACCCAACTTGAATGTTCCCAGATTTATAAAATAGACCTTGAAAGGTCGGGGGAATATGATATCCCTTAACACAATAGTAGTTGGGGACTTTAACACCCCTCTGACAGGACTGGACAGATCCTCTAAAGTGAAACTAAACAAAGGTACAAAGGACATAAATGTGATGCTAGACAAAATGGGATTAATAGACATATACAGAAAATGTTATCCCAAAGCTGAAGAATATACATTTTTCATATCAGCCTATGGTACATACTCCAAAATAGATGTCATCCTAGTATGCACATCAAACCTCAGCAAAATTAAAAGAATAGAAATTATACCTTGTATCTTTTCCAACCACAAGGCAATAAACGTGGAACTCAACCCTATCAAAAACATTCATCCCCACACAAAGACATGGAATTAAACTTCCTTATGCTGAATGATAGTTAGGTTCAGGAGAGATAAAAGAAGAAATTGTTAAATTTCTCAAACATAACAGCAATTAAGACACAAGTTACCAAGACCTGTGGGATACAGTGAGAGCAACCTTAAGTGGGAAATTTATCACTTTAGATGCCTACATTTGAAAAACAGAGAGTACATGAACAAGCTCATAAACCACCTTATGATACTGGAAAAAGAACAACCATTTAATCCCAAACGCAGGAGAAGACAAGAAATAACCAAAATTAAATGAGAGATAAATTAAATTGAAAACTAAAGAATCATTTAGGAAACTTACAAAACAAAAACTTGGTTTTTCAAAACAATAAATAAAATTAATAAATCTTTGGGCAGATAAACTAGTACCAGAAAAATAAAATCTCTAATAATCTCAATCAGAAATGGTTAAGAGGAAATAACAACAGATGCCCCAGCAGATGTTATAAAGAGCACTTCCATGGCAATTGCAATAACAGAAATAAACAAATGAGACTTAATAAAACTGAAATGCTTCTGTATAGCTAACGAAACAACCAAAGTAAACAGACAACATTCTGAATGGGAAAAGGTATTTGCATATTATGAATCAGACAAAACTTGATAACTGAATCTATAGAGAACTGAAATTTATCAGTGAAAAGATACCCAACAGTCCCATATATCAGTGGGTAAGAGACATGAATTGAACCTTCTCTAAAGAAGACAAACGGCTAACAAATGTTTGAAAAAACGGTCATTGTTCCTTATTATCAGAGACATGCAAATCAGAACTACCCTGAGATATCACCTAACCCCAGTGAGACTGGCCCATATCACAAAGTCTCAAAGCTGCAGATGCTGGTGTGGATGTGGAGAGAAGGGTAGACTTTTACATCCCTGGTGGGACTGCAAACTAATACCACCTTTTTCGAAGGAAGTATGGAGAATCCTCAAAGTACTCAAATTTGATCTCCCCTTTCATCCTGCAATCCCATTACTAGGCATCTTCCCAGAAGGAAAAAAAAAAGTCCTTTTATGATAAGGACATTTGCAGGAGATTGTTTATCGCAGCTCAATTTACAATCACTAAATGGTGGAAACAGCCTAAATGCCCACTAACCCCAGAATGGATTAACTAGTTGTGGTATATGTATACGGAATACTATTCAACCACTAAAAAAGATGGAGATTTTACATTTATTGTATTAACCTGGATGGAGGTGGAACACATTCTTCATAGTAAAGCATCACAAGAATCAAGAAGCAAGAATCCAGAGTGCTCAATTCTCATATGAAGGCAATAGATGAGATAATAAAAAGGCGCAATAGGGAATTGATCTTTGGAATAATTCTATCGTTTTCAATTAAATTTAGTTTTGTTCTAATTTTGCATTTTTTTTTCTCCTGCTGGGTTTGGGATTAGATTGTTCTTCCTTTTCCAATTGCTTGAGATGGGCCATTAGGTTGCTGACTTGCTCTCTTTCCGTTTTCTTGATGAAGGCATCTACTGCTATAAATTTAGCTCTAAGGACTGCCTTTGCAGTATCCCCCATGATTTGGTATTTTTGGCTTTATTATCATTTTGTTCTGGAAATCTAATGATTTCTTTCTTGATCTCGTTTATGACCCAGTTATCATTGAGCATAATGTTAGTTTCCATTATTTTATTTGCATATGAAGATTTCTTTTGCTGTTGAGTTTAACTTTTATTCCATGATAGTTTGAGAAGATACAGGGGATAAATTCTATTGTTTGGAACTTTTTGAAGTTACCCTTGTGCCCTAAGATATAATCAATTTTCGAAGATGCATGAGCTGATGAGAAGAATGTATATTTGGTTTTGTTAGGATAAAGTGTTCGATAAATGTTTGGTAAGTCCATTTGTTCTAGGGTCTTGTTTAAGTCCATTATTTCTTTGTTTAGTTTCTGCTTGGAGGATCTGTCCAGTACTGCCAATGGGGTGTTAAATCACTAACTATTATAGTATGGGAAGATACCATATCATTCAGATCAGTTAGGGTTTTTTTTATATATTGAGGAGCATTCATATAGTGTGCATAGATGTTAACAATTGAAACCTCATCATATGAGATTCCCTTGTGTGGTTCCCTTGACTAGTATATGGTATCCATCTTTGTCTTTCATTATTTTTGATGGTTTGAATTCAAATGTACCTGCATATAAGATTGAAACCCCAGCTTTTTTTCTGCTTTCCATTTGCCTGGAATACCCTTGCCCATCCCTTCACCCTGAGTCTTGTTTTATCCTTTGAGGTAAGGTGAGTTTCTTGAGGCAACAGATATCTGGCCTGAGTTTTTGTATCTAGTCAGACAGCCTATACCTGTTTAAAGGACAGTTCAAACCATTCACATTAAGTGAGAGAATTGATAGAAGTGGCAGAGTTTTGGTCATCTTGTTTTTCAGAAGTCTAGATGTTAATTTTATGCTTCCCATCATTGCAGAAAGGCTTTGTTCTTTGGTGTCTGGGTAGGTTTATTTTGGTGGTGTACCCTCCTGTTGATTGTTATGAAAAATGGCTCTGAGTATTTCCTATAGAGCTGGTCGAGACATGGCAAATTTCCTTAGCATGTGGATGTCAGTAAAGTATTTGATTTCTCCATCACAAATGAAACTGAGTTTAGCTGGCTATAAGATCCTGCACTGGAAATTGTTTTGTTTAAGAAGGTTGCAGTTTGATGACTACCCTTTTCTGGGTTGGAAAGTTTCACCTGAAAGATCTGCAGTCATCCTTATGATTTCCCCTTTGTAAGTAATACTTTTCTTATGCTTGTCTGCTTGCAGAAGTTTCTCCTTCATATTAACATTGGCAAAATTAATTACAATGTGTCTAGGAGATGCTTTCTTTGGACTGAGGTGTGCTGGGTTTCTGAAACTATATTTAAATTTCTGTGTCTCTTGCTATACTTGGGAAATTCTCCACCATAATGTCTTGGAGCAGAGAATTTGTGCCTTTGGGACCATCCTTTTCTCCTCTAGGAATCCCTATAATTCAAATGTTTGATTTCTTCGAATGATCCCATAACTCTCTCAGGGAAATAGTCTGTTCTTTTTCTCCTTCTTGGAATGCTTGGGATAGTTCAAAAGTCTTGTCTCCTTTATCTCTGATTGTTCTTTTCACTGATCGACTCTATTTCTGAGGGACTGTACTATATTTTGAAGTTCCTCAAATACCTTTTTCAATTCCTTAAGATCTGCTATATCTTTCTTCATTATGTCTATATACTTGGTGACTGTCTTTGAATTCATTGATTTCTTGAGACAACTTCTGAACTACTTTTTGGTTCTCTGTTTCCATATTTTCCTCCATTCCAATTATCTTATTTGCCATCCATATTCTAAATTCTATTTCTGACATTTCAGCAATTTCTCTGTGGGTGGAATTTTCTGATGTATTTTCTTTGATATCCCCAGGAGGCATTGAATTGCTGTGATTTTTCATGTTGCTGGAGTTCTTCTGCTGATTCCTCCTCATGAGTATTTTTAGCTACTTCCCCTTTTTAAATATGTTAATTATACTTTTTTTAGTTGAAATGATTGGTTGTCTCTGATGAGTCTACGCCTCAATGTTGCAGTGCCACTGCTGCATTTACAAAGGCAGACAAGTGGTGAATCTGCAGCCCCTGAGTGTCTCAAGGGGGACCAGAATTTGTAGACAGTCCTGGCCCAGAGTTCCAAAGTCACTCTGCCAGCGCTGGATCCACCCGCTAAATCAAGCTCACGAGGCTTCCCATCTGATAGCACTGGCCCAGAGTTCAAGAGAGATGTTTATGTGCTGGACACCATCCAGCCAATCCAGAGCAGCTGTGTGGACAGTGTAGGCCCAAAGCTCAGACAGAGTTGCTCAGGTACCAGGCATGGCCTGTCCAGTCAAGCTAGGGGGTTGCTGCCCAGTGGTGGGCACAGGTCTAAAGTTCAGTAAGAGTCACCCAGGCATCAAGCTCCACCCACCTAATTTGGCTAAGAGAGCCTCTACCTGGTGGAGAGTACTAATCCAAAGTTTAGTCCAAAGTCACTTAAACCCTTTACCCCCACCCAACTGAGGTCCAAAGTCACTTAAATCCCAGCCCCACCCACCCAACCAAGCTCAGAGAGCCTTGCATGGCAGAGACCAGAGGTCCAACGGCTAGATCCTAGCCTTCTCATCCATCCATCTCAGAGAGCTGTTCCTGGCAGAGGGGACAGGTCCATAGTTCATACAAAAGTCAAAGTCATTTAAGCACTGGCCCCAACATCTCACTGGCATTCAGGTGTCCTGGAGGGCAGAAAACAGATCTGCTTGAGAATTCCTGAGGAGCTGGAGATGGATTGTTCACTCTCTCCCCGCCTAAGTTTAGACTGCTGTGTTACTGTTCTCACACTTCAGTTTGGTGGCTAGCAGACTTCCCGAGCTTCTCAGTGAGCTTTCCAAGCACTCTGGACTCTTCATAGGACAGTCCTTCTGGAAACTAGGGTGGGGAAAGAGTGATCTGGGTGCTCAGGATTGCAGGAAAAATATTTAGTCTTTTTTTGCCAGATAGAATGGGGCCTAGGCTCAGTGGTGGGACCTTAATAATGATGGCGGACTGAGTGTTAGCAAATGCTCTCCTGTGGGATAATGTGAACCCTGTTCACTGGCAGGCTGGTTGCCCACTGTGGAGCTCCCATTTGGTGGGAGGGGTCGCTCTTCCTCTGGGAGCCGGCTTGTACTTGTTTTTCTTCCATTTCTTGTTTCTGCTGCTTGATTTAGACTGGGTGATGTGTACCTCACACAGTCCTCTTAGTGCAGGCATCCTCACATTTGGCTTCTATCCACTTCAGTCCAATCTCTCTCCCTTTGGGCATGAGCTTCTGGTGAAAGTTGCTTCTAGTCAATCATCTTCCCACAATCAATCAGTCTTACTAATTCATTAGGGACTGTCAGATTTTGCCAGATTACAACTATAGGATAAAAAAATAAATCCCAAGGCATGATATAGTGACTGCTCTTCTCAATGGATAGTGAAAATAATGGAATATTCACTTCAGTACTGATACCGGAATTTTGCTCTTCAGTAGGTCCTTGGTCTCGGGGATTCATGGACCACAGATCAATGGTAAGATAAGACTTTTATTAGAAGTTAGAAAAGAATACAGAAGAAATAAAAAGGAACAGTGATTCTGGAAGGGGGAAGGAACTGAAGAACTCCCTTAGGAGTCTCCACATGGGCTCTTTTTTCTAGGGGTATTAGGTCTAGAGAATTACATGTAGCCAGCAGTTGGTAGATGGAAAAACATCTTTTCAAAGTTAGTGAGTGCATTAACAAATGAATGTAGTTCCTCCTCCACTAGGGCAAGGTTATCATGTCCTTTCCATTGTTTGTCCTTGAGAAGGGATTAGGGTGTGTGCTTCTACCCAAGGTGGAACCACCCAAATAATCATCACAGGCTGCTTCGTTCATGATCTTATCAGAGCCCAGAGGGTGTATCCCAAAAAAGGCAATCTGCTTGTGCCTGGAAATGGGGGTCTGACCTCTGAACTCACCTGGGCCTAGAGAATGGGGGACTTCCTGTCTAGCCCTGAGTGGTGGAATCCTGTATCAGGACAAATAATCACAGGAAAGCAGTTTAGAGCATTGTGCTCCAGAAACAGCAAAGGATAACCTATATGTTCCTGATCTCCTATGCTTGTCACAGAGCCAAAAGTATAGTCATTTTTGGTTTTCAAAGACCAGTACTGTTAAAAAAATGCATTCTTTTATCTCTGTCCCTAAATGACTTGAAACACAGTCTTAAATGGCTAACTTCACATAAACATAAAATAATTTAGAAATCTTTATATAATGGAAGTAGCTGTGTGAAGACCTTTCTTGTCAGGGCTTTCCAGGGTGGTTCTCTGGGTAGACATATGGGCAGTACTGTACATAGCCCAGCATGTTCTACTTTTGATAATTAATAACTACAAATACAATACTTGGCAAGGTAACACTTTTCATATACAGGCATCTGTTGGTATACATGAGCAATTGCTTCTAGGACCTCTGCCTATACCCAAATCCATGCAGTCTTAAGTCTTGCAGTTGGTCCTTTGGAACACGTTTATATGAAAAATTGGCCTTCAGTATATGCAGGTTTTAGATCTTGTGAATACTATATTTTCAACCTGCATTTGGTGGGAAAAATATATATGTCGGGTTGTTTGAGGGTGAAACTCTATTAACTTATTTAATCCTCGCAGAAAATTCTGTGAGAAGCTTCGCTTACTCCTTTTACAAATCAGGAAGCTGAAACTCATAGAGCTTAAGTATGTTGCCACAAGTGGTAGAATTTGAACCCAGGTGTTCTGGCTTCAGAATCCATGTTCTTACCTACTAGGTTGTACTACATCTCTGCAGCACTTAATTCTGGCCACTTAATTATACCTGTAATTAGTCTTTATAGATATATCTGTAATTAGGATTAACTGTTTTTCCCTGTCGTTCTTCAGGCCTTTGGCCCATGTTCTCATCTTTGAAACCAGAGCAGTTGTTCCTCTCCTCACCTCCAGTGTGAGTGTCTAGGGAAATGCCAACATAGAAGCATCCACTTTCTCCCACCAGGCAGCTCCATAGAGGAAAATGCTGTTTTGGCAAGTATTGAGCTCTCTGGATACCATTTTCTGTCTTATAGGCTTCTTTTGTAGCATGAGCTTCATTGTGAATTTAGCCAATTTTTGAATGCTATTCAGGTATTTTAGTCATCCTTCACAATGTTGAGCATATAAGAAAATAGGTTATAGTTGGAACAACTGATTAACATGTACACTTTTGGAACATAATCTATTTTTTAAGTTGATAACTACCTGTTATGCATAAAGTACTAAAGTTGTGGCTGTTCAAGAAATGAACTATGCTATTAAAAGAGAATTAACAGCTTTCTCTATAGAATAAAACTAATCCCTTCCTAGAAGTTCCACAATCAGAAGGACACAATTTGGAGAAACAAAGATAAATAAGTAAAATTGGAAAATATGCAAAGTCTTTAGAGATATACCAATGACTGAGAAGTAGGCAATAGGGAGAAATGTATCCAACCCCTGTGATTGTGAAACCTGCCACCAAAGCTTTGGATTCTTGAAATATTTCCCTGGCACTTGCACCTCTGTCAGTGGCAAACTAGAGAGCCTTTCATAATTATGTGTAAAGAAGAGAATGCCCTAGAGTGAAAACAAAATAATATGCTATTTAATATTCAACTTGGTATTTTTTAAATTTGAAAAGTATTAGGAGACCAGGCACTGTGGCTTATGCTCATGCCTATAATTGCAGCACTTTGGGAGACAGAGGTGTGAAGCTCTCCAGAGTCTAGGAATAGGAGACCAGCCAGGACAACATAGTAAGACACTGTCTCTACAAAAAGTAAAATATCTGAGGGTGGTGGTCTGCTCCTGTAGTCCCAGTTACTCCCAAGACTGAGACAGGAAGATTGCTTGAGCCCAGGAGTTCAAGGTTGCAGTGAGCTATGATCAGACTACTGCACTCTAGCCTGGTGATAGAGCAAAATCCTATCTCTAAAAAAATAAAAAGTGGGCTGGTCATGGTGGCTCACACCTATAATCCTAGCACTCTGGGAGGCCAAGGCTAGAGGATAGTCTGAGCTCAGGAGTTCAAGACCAGCCTGAGCCAAAGCAAGAGCCCATCTCTACTAAAAATAGAAAAATTAGCCATGCATGTTGATATACATCTGTAATTCCAGTACTTAGGAAGCTACACAAAGAGGATTGCTTGAACCTTAGACTTCGAGATTGCTATGAGCTAGGTGTGACAGAGTGAGACTTGGAACAAAAATAAGTAAAAATAAATTAAAAAGTGTTAAATCTACTAAATAAATTAATGTTATAGTAGGATATAGTAACATTGAACATTTCTCACTTTTTTGGCTTAGTGAATTTGCAAGTATTATTAAAGCTGAAATATTTAAAAATGTTAGATGAAATAGCATTTGTTCTGCATAGCTTGATGGATTGCCAGTGTAGGAAAAACTTTACAATTCAGATGGTTTCAACACCCTTCTGATCTTCTTTTGCATTTCTTTTCTTTATTAATTTATTTTTTTTTGGATTTAAATTTTTTATTCATTGTGAGTTAATATTTTTGAGTGACGAGGTATGGGTCATATTCCAGGCTTTTACATGTGGCTGACCAGTTCTCCCACCATCATTCAGGGATTTGGTGGGAGGGGGAGAGGGTAGGGGTAAATTCTTACCTAACAGTTACATTGCATGGGTCTATTGCACAGTTCCTGGGTGAAAGGCATATCTATAACTCAGGCTTTAACTTTACAAAGACACAAACTATGTAACCAAATCATATGTACTGCATAATCTGAAATTAAAAAAAAAACAACAGAAAAAATTTGTTTTCATACACTATCACTATTAGCAATGGAGATAGTGATTATTGCTTATATCTGCTATTCCTATTGTTTAGAATAATACATATATATACCTATATATTTATTTATTTTTTATTTTTTTGGAGACAGAGGCTCAATTTGTTGCCTTTGGTAAAGTGCAGTGGCGTCATAGCTCACAGCAACCTCAAACTCTTGGGCTCAAGCAATTCTCTTTATTTATTTTTATATTTTTCCAAAGACTCAAAAAATAGACAACTAATATATATAAATAAAAATAGAAGATAATTTCAAAAACAGATCATGCCAAATCTTATAGACAATAGAAAAAGAAGAAATACTTCAAATTCATTCTACTTCATCTGGAGATACCTGATATTAAAATTGGAAAAAAATATATTATTATAAAGGGAAATTACAAACATATTTCACTTATAAATGATGCAATTTCCTAAACAACATTATTAACAAGTTGAATTAAAAATTATTGTTCAAATAATGTAATTTGGTCAAAATTAAATTCAATTTAAGTGAGAATTAGTCACTATTTTCTTTTCTTTTTCTTTCTTTTTTTCTTTTTTTCTTTTTCCTTTTCTTTTCCCTTTCCTTCACCCCCTTCCTCCTTCTCTCTCGATCTGTTCTCACCTTCCTCCATGGCCCACCGTGTCATTAACTTCATTAATTATCCCCATATCAAAATTGAATACATAGGATTCATGCTTCTCCATTCCTGTGATGCTTCACTAAGAATAATGTGTTCCACCTCTATCCAGGTTAATACAAATGCTGCAAAATTTCCATTTTTTTTTTTTAATGGCTAAACAGTATTCCATGGTATACATACCATAGCTTACTAATCCATTCCTGGGTTGAGGGGCATTTAGGGTATTTCCACATTTCCACAATTGCAAATTGAGCTGTTTTTAGTACAAGTGTCTTGATAATAAAAGGTTTTTTTCCTTCTGCATAGATGCCCAGTAATGGGATTGCAGGATCAAATGGGAGGTCTACGTTGAGTTCTTCGAGGTTTCTCCATACTTCTTCCTAAAAGGTTGTATTAGTTTCCAGTTCCACCAGCAGTGTAAAAGTGTTCCTTTCTCTCTCCACATCTGCTCCAGCATGAGAAGTTTTGAGATTTTGTGATATGGACCATTCTTGCTGGGGTTAGATGATATCTCAGGGTGGTTTTAATTTACATTTCTCTAACTTTTCTTTCAGAGAAGTAATCATTTTACTATATGCAAAGGAGATCTGTAAGTGGTTAGGTGCTAATGAACTCCTGCCTCCTAATTGTCTGCTTTATCACATGTTTTAATAGTCTTGCTAATCTTTTGCAGAAGGGGTTAGAAGGATTGCTTGGACCCAGAAATATTTCAAATGGAAATTTTTACTTAATTTTGGGATTTGTCTTTTGCAGAGCTTGGTATGTGGCTCACTAGTAAGTAAGATTATAGCAAGTTGTTTTAGAGAAACATAACATATATTCCTTTTGACTTAAGGAGAATCTTTATAAAGAATTTGCCACATGTCAAAAATAGTTTCTTTGTTCCTTTTTTTTTTTTTTTTTTATAACACAGAGTCTAGCTGTTGAGCGGGGGATAGTGATGTGGCTTCAAAGAGCACACAAAACACACACACTGGGGCGCAACAACAATCTTTGTCTCAA
>CAUYRH010087767.1:0-18963 GCA_963574655.1 Perodicticus potto
TGTTCTCACAAATTAATGAGAAAGTCTCTTGAATGTTATCGCAATCAGGTTGATGAAAATATCTCTGATTGTATCTGAAGCCCGTACACTGTACCCCATGACTGAATTATTGTACACAGATATGATTCAATAAAAAAAAAAGAAAAAAGAAAATTAAAGTCCATACTATCATCAATCAGAAATGACAAAGGCGAAATAACAACAGACACCTCAGAAATTCAAAAACTTCATAATGAAAATGACAAAAAAATTTATTCTCCAAAATATGAAAAATGAAGGAAATTGACCAATACTTGGAAGCACATCAACTTCCTAGACTTAATCAGAAAGAATTGGAAATGCTGAACAGACCTATATCAAGTACTGAAATAGAAGCAACTATACAAAAATCTCCCAAAAAAGAAGAGTCTGGGACCAGATGGCTTCACATCAGAATTCTACCAAAACTTTCAAGAGGAACTAGTACCTATATTACTAAGCTTTTCCAAACATCTAAAAAGAAGGAATACTTCCCAACACATTCTATGAAGCAATTATCACCCTGATCCCCAAACCAGAAAAAGGTCCAACAAGAAAAGAAAACTATATACCAATATCTTTAATGAACATAGATGGAAACATATTCAATAAGATGCTAACAAACAGAATCCAGCAACACATCAAACAAATTATACAACATGACCAAGTGGGTTTTATCCCAGTGTCTCAAAGTTGATTCAATATACATAAATCTATAAATTTAATACATCACATAAACAAACTAAAAAACAAAGACCACATGATTCTCTCAATAGATGCAGAAAAAGCTTTTGACAATATTCATCATCCTTTCATGATCAGAACACTTAAGAAAATAGGTACAGAAGTGACATTTCTTAAGCTGATGGTGGCCATCTACAGTAAACCCATAGCCAATATCATATTGAATGGAGTAAAATTGAAAACATTCCCACTCAGATCAGGAACCAGGCAAGGTTGCTCATTGTCTCCACTGCTTTTTAACATTATAATGGAAGTCTTAGCCATTACAGTCAGGCAAGAGAAGGTGATCAAGGGTATACAAATAGGGTCAGAGGAGATCAAACATTCACTCTTCACAGATGATATGATTTTATACCTGGAAAATCCTAGGGACTCAACCACAATTCTTAGAAGTGATCAAGGAATATAGTAGTATTTCAGGATACAAAATCAATACTCACAAATTAGTAGCTTTTATATATACCAATAATAGTCAAGCCAAAAAAACATTCAAGGATTCTATTCCCTTTACAGTTGTGCCAAAGAAGATGAAATATTTGTGAATTTATCTAACAAAGGATGTAAAATATCTCTACAAATAGAATTATGAAACTTTGAGGAAAAAAATAGCTGAAAATGTTAACAAATGGAAAAACATACCATGCTCATGGCTAGGAAGAATCAACATTGTTAAAATGTCCATATTACCCAAAGAAATTTACAAATTTAATGAAATCCCTATCAAAGCACCATCATCATATTTTAAAGATCTGGAAAAAATATTACTTTGTTTTATATGAAACCAGAAAAAACCTTGAATAGCCAAGACATTACTCAGAAATAAAAACAATTCAGGAGGAATCATGCTACCAGACTTCAAACTATTCTATAAATCTATAGTGATCAAACCACCATGGTATTGGCACAAAAATAGAGATGTAGATGTATGGAACAGAATAGAGAACCAAGAGATGAACCCAGGATCTCATCATCATTTGATCTTTGATAGGCCTGTCAAAAATACAAATTTGGGGAAAGATTTCCTATTTACCCAATGGTGCTGGGAGAATTGGCTGGCAACGTGTAGAATACTGAAACTGGACCCACAACTTTCACCATTAAAAAAAATTGACTCTCACTGGATAAAAGATTTAAACTTAAGACATGAAACTATAAAGATTCTTGGAGACAGTACAGGAGAAACACTTGAAGAAATTGGCCTGGGAGAATACTTCATGAGGAAGACCCCCCAGGCAATTGAAGCAACATTAAAAATACATTACTGGAATCTCATCAAACTGAAAAGCTTCTGCACAACCAAGAACACAGTAAGTAAATCAAAGCAAGCAGACAGCCCTCAGAATGAGAGAGGATATTTGCAGGTTATGCTTCTGACAAAGGTTTGATAACCAGAATCCATAGAGAACCCAAACTTATTAAAGAAAAGAACAAATAATCCCATTTCATTGTGGGCAAGGGACTTGAACAGAAGCTTCTCTGAAGAAGATAGGCACATGGCCCATAGACACATGAAAAAATGCTCACCATTTTTAATCATCAGAGAAATGCAAATCAAAACCACTTTGAGATATCATCTAACGCCGATTAAGACTGGCTCACATAACAAAATCCCTCAAATATACATGTTAGTGTGGATGTGGAGAAAAAGGAACACTTCTGTACTGCTGGTGGGAGTGCAAGTTAATACGTCCTAATACGTCCTTTTTGTAAAGAAATATGGAGATTACTCAGGGATCAAAAAGTAGACCTGCCATTTGGGCCTTTAATTTCTCTACTTGAAATATATCCAAAAGACCAAAAAATCACTTCATAACAAAATATTTGCACCAGATTGTTCATTGCAGCTCAATTCATAAAAGTCAAGTCATGGAAGAAACCCAAGTGCCCATCAACCCATGAATGGATTAATAAATTGTGGTACATGTATACCATAGAATATTATGCAGCCTTAAAAAAGGTGGAGACTTTACCTCTTTTACGTTTACATGGATGGAGTTGGAAAATATTCTACCTAGTAAAGTTATCTCAAGAATGGAAGAAAAAATATCCAATGTACTCAGAACTATTATGAAACCAATTTATAATCACTCACACTTTTATATGAAGAATAGATCACAACTTTGGCCCAAGATGAAGAAGGGAGGAGAGGTAGATGGAAGGGGAGGGGGAGGTCAGATCAAGGGAGGGTGAATGGTGGGATCACACCTATGGTGCATAATGCAAGGGTATATGTCTGATCTATTAGTATAGAGTATAAATGTCAAAATATAATAATTAAGTAAACGAGATGAGGTATATATTAACCAGTGTGATGTAAGTGTTCCTAATTCTGTATGAAATCAGCACACTATACCCCATAAATGCATTAATATATACATTATCTATGTGTTTATGATGTAATAAAAATAAATAACTAAATCAATAAGTAAATAGAGAGAACCAAGTATCAATGTTCTATATGGCTGGAGTCATAAACAAATCTGGTAAATCTCTTTCTCCTAAAATAATAACAGTGACAGCTAATGTTTAGTGAAGTGAACTCTTAACTAATATCCAGATAACACTGGCTTATCATAGATTATGAATAAAATAATTATCACCATTAATTCTCCCATAAATTTTATAATATAAGCACTATTACATGTATAATTATACTTTCCAGATTAGTAAACTATATTATAAGGGAATTTGTTTCTTCAATTCTGGATTTCAACATCAGAAATTTGAGTTAAACCTTCTTATCAGTGTAGAGTGCATTGTCATAGTTGGCTTGTGAATAAAAAGTAATTCTTTTTTTTTTTTTTTTGAGAATCTCCAGCTCTCGCCCTGGGTAGAGTGCTGTGGTGTCACAGCTCACAGCAACGTCCAACTCCTGGGCTCAAGCGATTCTCCTGCATCTGTCTCCCAAGTAGCTGGGACTATAGGCGCCCGCCACAACGCCCGCCTGCTTTGGGGATGTAGCCGTCATTGTTGTTTGGAGGGCCTGGGCTGGATTCGAACCTGCCAGCTCTGGTGTATGTGGTTGGCACCTTAGCTACTTGAGCCACAGGCGCCGAGCCTAAAAACTAATTCTTATGTAAGGATAGTTGCCTAGTGTTGGAGCAGTATGGGACTCATTCTAACATCTTGTTATCAAAGTTTTAATGTCATCTTAACAAAATATGACCTTTAAAAATTGTTGAGTAGGGACAACTTTTAGAGAATTCATGCTAAAACTTTGAACTTTAAGGTTTAAGGTTTAAACACTGAACTAGAAAACTCTGTTATCTTAAATAATACTCCGTGGACAACATGTTCTGCCATTGCTCACTCTGTGTATTCTGCCTTATGTCAAAAAAGGTGAACATCCCCATGGTTTAAGTAACTCCAATTTGACTTCAAACTTACCTTCCTTTGCCCTTCTTTATCATGCTACCGTAGGGCTTTATTGTGTTAGAGTAGTGCTTTTCAGTCACTGATACACTTCCAATAAGTTAAATGGAAAATAAAGTGTTTGTGAAAAGCACATAGAATTATTCTCCTGAACTGTTCAGCTATTTGTCTCCATCTAAATTTCTTTGTAACTTTTCCGCTTTTTTGTAAAGCAACTATACATATTTTACAAAATCATTCTTTTTCCTTCAAAGGCAAATCTGTGAAGGGGGGAGAGAATTTCTGCATATCTGACACTTTTTTCTTTTTTTGCAGTTTTGGCTGGGGCTGGGTTTGAACCTACCACCTCCGGCATACGGGGCCGGCGCCCTACTCCTTTGAGCCACAGGCACTGCCCCACTTTTTTTTTTTTTTTAAGGAAACGTTGTGTTTCATGATATACCTTTCTCTTTAAAATGGTAACTCATAAATCAAGTAGTCCTCAATGAAACTATATTCCTTGCATTATCTGGGTACAATCCCAAGAATTACAACCGGAGCCTTTGATGCTACAGTGAACAAGAAATGAGCATCATTGTGTCCTCAGCAAGGAGACTCAGGTCTGCAAGTCCTATATCTCTACTGACTTCATGCCTTCCATGGACAGCAGCATCTCTTTCTATGACAAGCAAACAAGGAAAGTTGAAAACTAGGAAACTGAGTGTATTTTCATATTTTATATGTCATAATATTGACAGCATTAATCCAACAATAATTCCAACATTATACCCTATAAGGATGCCAAAATCCCTACTGGAATTAATTTACAAGTTTGACAACTACCAATCACTATCATCAACTCCTAAAATCTGACACATCCTGAGACTGAATAAAACCTTAGGCCTTCTGAGAGGTAGTCGAACCCATAAGGACACATGCATTCATTATCACATTTTATTTTCCTAGCCTGGAAGCTACAAGCGGACATTTCAGATGATGAAAATATTATTTTTTTATTGGCTAAAAGAATTTGAGATCACAGATTCAGGAGAGAAAGGAGACCCAGCTGTGTCAAAATTCTGGTGAATAAATGTTCAGATTTCTAAATTTGGGAAGGTTTAAGGGGACTTTATAACAAAATTTAGGATCAAATAAAAATATAGGTAGATTGAGACATTTTTTGTTTATGACAATTATGTATCTATGTATAAAATCCAAGATGTTAAGTAAGAGAATTTGTATATGCAATACCATTATTAGTTGTTTATTTGTTTGTTTTAATGATGTGAATAGCAAATAATCCCATTTTGTTCTTTGGAAGCATCTTCCTGCTTTAGTGTCTGAGTAGGACATGGTCAGGAAACTACTAGTATTATTAAATGCATAACATATTTCCATTTAAATGTCAGTTGGTTACAGCTGGAAGACAGAAACAAGATCCCCTATTTTAGTGGAAATAATCTAATAGTATGTATGGGTAACTTGATATTAGAGAACTAAAAAAGAAGAAGAATCTGAGGTATCATCAAGGCAGTGCCTAAAGAATCAGTTACCACCCCTGGGACTCTGAGAGTAAGAGACAGAATTGGGACTAGTAAATGAAGAGGCTAGGGAAAGTAGCTACACGGAGCTAGTACTCAGGTCTGTCAGAAGGACCTGCTGCCTTCCTGGGTCTCAGACCCCAAGATCTCAGAGGGGCTCCTGCACTCTGGGACCACTGATGAGAATTTGCTACCAGAGAAGTTGTGGTAGCCAAGGAGGTTGGAGGTAAAGTCCTGGAGAGCTGAAATTCCAACGATGGAGGGAGGGCCCTGGACAGCTGATATCCCTCTAGCCTCATGGGTTTCTCAGTGAAGGAGGCCTCTGGGGCTCACTAAAATGTATACAAGGTGCCTGCAAGACACAGAGTGCCCCACTAAGCACTGTCCCTCCTATTTAACAGTAAGGGTGCATAAGGAAACAGCCTGTTTTTTACCTTCAAGGATGAAAATATCTCAACATACTTCAGGCCATTCAACATTAAAAATTTTCAGAAAGAGGGTGTGTCACTAAAACTTCCTAAAGTTTACCTGGATATAAGTGTCTTACTAAAACCACTGAACTAATCACAACTTTCTTCTCATCTAGTCTGATCGGCATGGAGCCATCAGCAAAGCAGACATTATTAAGACATTCAGGATTTCTGCAGATGATATCATCAATGACAGTCAAAGACTTGATATGGCCATGAGGCAAGTTCATGAAGATGAACTGTAGGGTAAAATTGAACTGCTTCTGATGAATGAAAACTGGACTAGAGGAAAGAAAGAATTTTCCAGATGAAGAACCATGTTCTCAGTGCCAAGGGCTGTGTTGATTTACTTCTTAAGCTAACTTACTGTATCTGGACCAACAGCTATGATTAGAATTTCAATCTAATTATGTTTATGATAATTGCTTCAGTCCTTAGAAATCCACCTTCCTTTTTCATAGGCTAAGTAAAAATAGTAAACGAGGTAAAACATTTCAAGTTTCTGATGGTGGCATTAACATTTACAGTCTTCATGAGGGTACTGAATGGTTTTTCCTTTGTTATTCTGGTAAGATAAGGGAAACTCTCAGTCCTTTCCTTTCACAAGAGTAGTCAATCTATGGGTCAGAGAGACAATACATGGATTCTCATGTCGTTTGTCTGTCTATTGCAATTACTCACTCAAGAACGCAGGAAATATACAGATGGAGTAGATAAAACCAATGGACCTACTGCAATTTAAACTTGGGCCAAAACACTTGATGCCAAACATCATTGGCCCCTAACTAACATACGTACCACTGTCAGATTATGAACTCCTAGAAATTATTATCAGATTGTATATAAAGTTTACTAATCCTCATAAATTCTAAATACTTTCCTTTATCTTTATTAAAGTGCTATTCTGGTAAAATAAGGAAAACTCTGAGGCTTTCCTTTCACAAGAGCAATCAATCTTGGATCAGAGAGTCAATATGTTGATTCTCACATGTTTGTCTGTCTATTACAATTACTCAAGAACATGGGGTATATACAGATGGAGTGGGTAAAACTAGTGGACCAACTGTAATTTAAACTCAGGCCAAAACACTTATTGCCAAATTCATTGAACCCTAACTAACACTGTCACATCATGGATTCCCAAAAATTGTTATCAGATTGTATATAATATTTACTAATCTTGTAAGTTCTAAATATTTCTATTGATCTTTATTTAAAGTGTTCATTTTCCTTGGGAAAGGCTTAGAGCAATATTTACATGTATATCTGAGGGAAAATAGCAGAGCCCATCCTGAAGGAGAAGAGACTCTCCCATTAAAGAAGTAGGTCCTGGTCTATGAACTGATGATGATGTAAAAACTAGGCGAGGGTACGTGATTCTCCATTGTAGCAATTCAATCCGCCAGAACTGGAGACTTTTGTTTGTTTTATGTGAATGGCGAAATATTTATTAAGTTGACTATTCCTAGAGAGGCTTTGTATTTAGTTAGCAGCCTCAAAAGTTCCCTGTAGGTCCAAATAGTCTGATGACCATAACATCATTCCTGTTCATTATGGAAAATACCCCCCACCTTTTCCAATGTAGTTATGTGCTGCCAATCATCTTTGGTTCTTCTGGGATCCCATCCTCTCCTTTGAAATCAGGGAGTTATTCCCCATCCTCATAGCCAGCCTAGATAAGAAAGCTACCACAAAGCTTACCAGAGATACAGGTGTTGTCATGATTAATGTGTATTTCAATGCCTTAATAAGCCAAATATCTTTTGGGAATTCTTTGGGGATCAAGTCTGGAGTGATGAATAGGCTAGCCTCAAATACTATCTCCAGTCCACATTTCCATCTCCCTGAAACTCTTGATTCTTTCCTTTACATTTTTCCAGGGAAATTGGCCATGTCAATCACAGTACATGAAGAAATTCATTAAGTTCAAGTTTTAGTCAACCAACAAAACACTTAGGTTAGCAAATGTTAAAAATCTCGAATTTTTAGGAAGTGTATCCATATCAAAATATTTAGCCTAATCAAAGATTATGTTCTGTCTTCACAGAACAGGGTGTGGGATGCTATCACAAAAACACCATAGTCTGAGTAGTTTAGAAAACAGCAAAACAACCGTTTATTTCTCACAGTTCTGGAGGGTGAGGTGTGTGGGATCAGATGTCTGGTGAGATTCTGCTTCCTACCGTCTAGACAGCCACCTCTCACTGCATCCCCACACAGCCTGGAGAGGGAGATAAGGCCAGCTCACTCATAGTCCTTCTTATAAGGTCAATAAACCAGTGATGAGGGCTCAAAAGACCTAATTAATTCCCCAAGAGCCCACCTCTAAATACTATCATGTAGAAATTGGGACTTCATCATATGAATTAGAGGGATGGGAGCACAAAAATTAAACCAATAGCATATTCTACTCTGCTTTTATCATTCAGGGGCTACCTTAGAAGCTTTTAAAAGGTATTCTTGTATACTGCGAATAATCCCCAGGTATCTGCTGGTAAAAGTTGGCAAAATCTTGAAAACTATTTCGAGTATTACCTATTTGGTTTTTTCTGGAGATGAATTTGTGCTTGTTCTTTTATAAGATTCTAAGTATGACCCTAGGATTCTAAGTAATGACACTTAGAATTAATGACAGGTGTATAGTGGAACATGAGGAGAATAAGCATTGTCCTGTAGGACACCCCCCCAAACACATCAAATTGTTATTATAGGGACTTCAAGCAAGAAGACTCTTCAGACACAAGAGAGTAGTTGCTTCTGTTAGAAATAAGGATTCAAAATATTTGTGATTTTCCGCCTTATCTGAGTTTACTCAAATTATTATTATTATTTATTTTAGGGCCCCAAAACTTTTCCATAAATTCCCACCTTTCCCATGACATACTTGACAAAGATGTTAAATCCAACATAAAGTAGTAATTCTGCAGCTTTCACACTTAGTGTCAGTATCTGGATTAATTACATTTAACCTTATGGTTTACAAGAATAAGATATTCCTTTGTGGGTCACCATATAAATTCTCTGCTTCCTTCACTGTGACCTGAGCTTATCATTTCTTTCTTTAGGCACTCCACAAAATTCAGCAGTTATTCTGCACCAAAGTCCTTGTTACCACCTTTATTGCTTCACAGTCAAATGCAACCACCATCATTTGGTCTCCTGAAGGTCTTGCTTCAGAGGTCACTTACCACACACAACCATAAACAACCATCTAATTAGTTATTTCACTAAGTGCTATGGATTACTGGCATTCATTCCCAGAAGTGCAGCCCTGGGAATTCAAGACAAATCCCAAATTTTAATTTTCAACTTTGAGGGTTTATTTTCCAGAGCCATTCTTACTATCAATTCCTGTATTATTCAAGTTCCAGTTGGGATAAAGAAAAACGTACCAAAGTTTTAACAAAGCAAATTTAACATAACACATTTCACCAGGTTTTAGATAAGTGGAAAGGCAAAAAGAGATCACAGGGGTATCAGTGGGGTAGTAACCTCAGCAAACAACCCGAGAGACCACAGGAAAGAAAAGACCCCCCAGAGCTGAGATTCGGCCCTGAAGTGGGGTGCTCTAGTGGGTCTCAGAGCTTCAGAGAAGTGCCCCCACAAAAGTATCTATTTCTGAGGGGACACCACGGAACTAGGTATGCAGTGTGGAATTAGAGCAAGCTGGAATCAGCCATGGATACAGAAACCAGTCACCACGGCCTGGATGGGGAACAGTTTTCTGTGGTGACACAAACAGTGAGTAGCATGTTTATTTGTCATTCTCCAGACTTAAAAGTTTCATCTGAAAAAAAAATTTTTTTTTTCATTGGGCTTTTCTTGTTGGGTAAGCCTAACAGTAAACTAGCCAGCCTAGAATAAATAGAATTTGCACTGTCCGAGGCCCAATATCCCACCTAGAATATAATATAAAAGGGTGACTTTAAAAAGAGAGATTCTACCTTGATAATCACCACAAATTGAATAATTCCATAATCCCAATACGCAGACAAATGGCAGGTGTCACCTACAAACAAACACAGAGGACTGAACTTTGGCAATAGTTTGAAACATGTTTAAGATGGGAACAATTTCCCATAGTAATACATAGGGGAGACTTTGTTATTATTCGTGGTAACACAACTGAGATTAAAATAATGATGAGATTTTTAAAAATCTGTCCTAATTCAAATGAAGTGAATTTTGTTGTAGTACGAATTCTGAGGTCCTGGAATTGGTGACAAAGAGTATTTGCTGATTGTCTATGCATGTATATATTTAAGAAAATATACCATTTGGATAGGAGAAGAATTACTGGTGGGGGGAAAAGCATAGTCTCTAAAAATCCTTTAATTTCTTCCCTACTCTTGGCAGCCTCCAGGTCTGTCTTTTTTTTTTATTTTTTAAAAATAAATGCTCATTTCACATCATTTAAAAATATCTGTCTTTATCCCCAGCAGACGCTGCATTTTCGTAGGGTTTTGGCCTTCATTTTTAAATGTTCACACTTACATTAGTTTTTTGTGGCTGCCTTAATAATTTACCTCCAGTAAATTGGCTTAGGCAATATAAATTTATTATCTGGCAGGTCAAAAGTCTGACGTGGTCTCACTAGACAAAAATCAGGGTCTTGGCAGAGCTGTGTCCCTTTTTGGTGCCTTGGGAGAAAATCAGTTTTCTTGCCACTTTTAGCCTCAGTGGCCATCCACTTTCCTTGGCTCGTGGCTCCTCGTCTCCATCTTCAAAGCCAGTAGTTCTGCCTCTCTCGACCACTGTTCTACAGTCATGGCTTCCTCTGACTGCTCCTAGGGACAGTGATCTGATTTCAAGGAGCAGTGTGATGAGCTTGAGCCCACTAGGATAATCTAGGTAATTTACTCTTCTCTAGGTCCTTAAGTTAGTCACACATGCAAAGTCCCTTTTACGTCTAAGTTAGTATATTCACATTTTCCAGGAATGGGGACATGGACATCTTTGAGTCCATCTCTGACTATCAGAACAGTCATAATCTTTTGGAGGTGCATAGCCACGTAGTAGGAACGGAAGACAGGCCTCTTATGGGTAAGGCCATTGTAACAGGACACTTGCTAAAGATCCCACTTTAGTAAACAGCCGGAGCCTGAAGTAAGTGCACATTTCAGACATTAGGTTTTGTTTTTTTCTTTAAATACTGATGTCATTGAATCGTGACAGCCAACTTTTAAAATTATGTAGCTCAGTTGTTTATTATATGTATATTTTTTAAGAAAGAGTCTTACTTTGTCGCCCTCTGTAGAGTGCTGTAGCATCATAGCTCATAGCAACTTCAAACTCCTGGGCTCAAGCGATTCTCTTGTCTCAGCCTTCCAAGCAGCTGGGACTACAGGCGCCCACCACAATGCCTATTTTTGTTGTTGTTGTTGTTGTTTGTGCCTAGGGAATATCTTTCTCCTTATTGAAGAGCAAACCCAGTGAGCAACACACCTGGTACTTTGACAAAGGCCCAGAACTTCTGTATTTATTACACCACCTTGCTTCTATGAAATTGTCTGATAGATTAATACATTATTTTAAACATAAAATTCACAGAATTCACAGTCAACATTTTTGGGGGCATCTGGGCATGTGTCTGCATATTGATTTGCTATAGAAGATAGACTTCACATGCACAGAACTGGCTCGGCTCTCAGATTTTTTTTTTTTTTTTTTTTAGAATTTTTGGACTCAAATCAAATTGTATAAAGCTCAATATGTGTGTAAGCAGTATGTTGAGCAAGCACGACTCCTGACATAATCAAAACACAACTTCATTTTTGTCTCTCCCCATCCTTTAAATGTGTTCCGTTCTGATAATGTCTCTCTGCTCCTGGAAGAAAACTTCAAGGCCAAGATATTTCCGCTCACTTCTTTTGGTAACAAAATAGCATGGAGACATTTTAAGTGACAAACTGGTCCCAATTCAGAAATCAGCCCAAGACACTAATGCAGACTTTGAATTTGATTTAGCGCTTAGACGCTCTCCTCTCCCTTCTTCATCCTGGAAGCCTGCAGCAGGAAAGGGGAGCAGGGAAGACTTCTTTTTTATTTCATTACCTTGTGCTTTCATGCCCTCTCCTACCCCACCTTGACGGATGCTTTCTGACTCCTACATAATTGGAACCGGGCGAGGGTGGAGTGGAAAAAAAATGGAATCTTTTTTTTTCAAGGTAGTTTCATAAGCTAGTTTTCTGCTCGGCGTGCTTGGCACTATGTAGCGGTGATGTATTTTCTTTAAATTCTCTCAGAGTCTCTTTGGAGTTATGTTGCTAGGGCCCCCCTTTTCAGGTCCTGTACCACGGCATCATCCTGTGTGGAACGGCTAGCTCTAACTTCAGCAACCCCAGAGATATTCAGGGCTGCACCTCAGTTTTTGCTGCTAGGACTTGAAGCTCTTATTCCTGAAACCTCATTTTGGAAGTACTGGACTAGACCCAAGAGGACCCCAGGATGAATGTTAGTTATTTTCCCACAGAATTCAATGGTCCAAGAGAAACACCGACAGATTCTTTGTACTAACCAAGCCTTATAGTGCAAGTTTATTGCAAGAGAACCATGAAACAGCACTCCCCACATCATCTATATTTAATTAGGAGGAGTTAGATTGTGACCCATTATCACAGAAGTCGTACATGAAGTTTCCTGTGTTGTCTTTGGAAGGTCCACAAAACAAGGATCAGTGCTAAGGAATTAGAGCAATCCTCTGCCAGAGTTGTTGGTTTGCTTTTACACAACTCTTTCTTTTATATTTACGTACTTTTGTGTGTACACATACACATGTATGTATATGTTGATATAGATATAAATAGAGATACACACACATACAAAGTCTGATTAAGTTCATGAACTCATCTTAGAAAGAGTGCTATGTACCTCACTGCCGAATATCACTAGGGCCACCTTTAAAGGACTCCCCTTGGGACGTTATGCACTGATGCCAGCACCCAGTTCACCCTTCAAAGCAATTTTGGAACTCTTTCTGGAATGACCATCAGAAGCGTTGTCATATGAAGGTCCCATTATTAAGTTCACGACCTGCCACCGTACACTTACATTAGCACACTGAACAAACAGCTCGGTGAGGTTTGATAAGTGAGCATCAGTCTCACAGCTGTGTTTATATCAGCGTGTGGCAGCGTCCTGCTGAGTGGCGTTCATTATTGTTGTTGTGTGTTGTGTGTGTCGTACTATGTAAGTCTACCTGAAGGTTACAAAATTTGTCCAACTACTTTGAAGAATTTCCTTTGAATGTGTCCATATTTTCATTTGGACAGTTACTTTGGAATATTTGATCTCTTACACCTTGGTGCTCATTAGATTATCACCCTGAATTAACTTTTCCATGTGGTTCATTATTAAAACACATGTCCTCGAGCAATGGTTCTTAAACTTCCATGTGCATAAGAATCCCCTGTAAACTTTCTGACTCAGTGAGTTTAGGTAAGGACAAATAAGTTACAGTTCTAGCAGGTGCACAGGTGATGCTGATGTTGCTGGTTTGGGGACGACACAGTAAGCTCTACTGCTATAGAGTAACAGGATGCAAAGGTAGTGCTCCCTTGGCACCATTAAATATCAAAGTTAAGGTATTTAACATTTGAGAGCTACAGAGCATTCTTAAGTGTGCAATTCTTATATAAGTTTAAACAAATGTAGCCAGTCATCACATCATCTGTGATTTCAGGGCTATCTTTGTCTCTATATTGCAAGGAATTCTAAATAGTACTACGAATAGTTTTTTAATCAATCTCATTTATTTATTTAACAAACCAGTAAACATCCCTTAATCACCTATGTGTGCGAGGTATTGTTTCTCTGGGGTAGTGTTTCTCAAAGTGTTGTCTCTGGACCACAAGCATGAGCAGGTGGCTCTGAAATCTTTTTCACGCATTGGAATCAGCTGGAGGGATTGTAAAACACAGAGGGCTGTGGTCCACCCTCAATGTCTCTAATCTAGCAGACCCAGGGTAAGACACAATCATTTATATCTCTGAAAATTTCCCAGTTTTTGCTCAACAAATTTCTGTAGATGCTTTTAACTACCTTGCAATATTATATGTATAATTCTATTTGCTGTTTCCAGTTTTAAAATGTAAAGTTTAATAATATCTTTTTTAGAAAAGTGACAGCCTCCATCTGAATCATGTTGAAATCATTTCCTGATGAATAAGAAGAGGGTGGTTTTTTAGCAGCACAGAACATAACACTTTAATGATGAGAAACTGTGAATAAAGTTCATAAAGCACTATATTTGGAATCTTTTTTTTCCTCATTATTTTCTTTCCTCCAATAAGCTATTTCAAAATCAAGTTAAGGGCTATAGGTGATGGTGATAGATAAGATCTATCATCTTATCAATAAAAATAAATCTCCAGCATAAGAGTCATGCTCTTGTTGGCCATGACTGAAGTCCAGAGATATATTTAAGAAAGTCTCATGAAAACAAAAGATCATTATAAAATTTTGGACTCCTGTTATACACAGGACATAATAGCTTGAATAAGACCAACTCCCATGTTGAAAGCAACTGTAATACATATCTAACACATAAAATAACTGCTTAAAAGGCCTTGAAAATAAACTATGCATAGAGGACTCGGGAGGCTACAATTCGTGCAGTGAATTGAGCTCCATATTCCTAGGGTTTTATTCCTGAGTCTGTTTGTCAATTCCTTTTGGGGGGGAATATTTTCCTAGCAAAAAGCAGCAAACACATTAAGCCACGGAAACAGAAGCTGGAGTTAAGGGCAGACAAAACGGCTAGGACTTTAAGGGCAAATATTCTATATAAAGAAGACATGTAAGTGGGAATAACATATCCATGTAAAGAGTGATGAAGATGGGTGGTCACAGTGTACAGCACACCTCTTAGGGGCAGGACACAGTTATAAGAGAAACTTTACCTAACAAATGCAATCAGTGTAACCTAATTCTGTGTACCTTCAATGAATCCCAAATCATAAATAAAAAAAATAAAATATACATGTGATCTCCCCCTTGAGCTGATTAGAATTCAAGACGTTCACACTGTCAAATAAAACTTCAAGAAAGGAAGAAGCTGGCAGCTGCGGAGATGAACAAAATGAGCTGCCCATGATTCCAGCCACTGTACAATGCTAGGATGCAAAAAGTTGGAGTTCGAGGCCCACCGAGGTGGAGCAGGCCTATTCGCAGTTTTGTTTGGGACTTCAGAGCTACCACACCTTAGCAGTAAGGGAAAAACTGACACACAGTAGGTCTAACAAGTTCCACAGCCAAATCACACTCAGAGAAAGTGTGTATATTCTATCAGCCATCCGTAAGAAATTTTTATACAGTTATAATAAAGGCAACATTATCGAGCCCCTCTGTATATTTGTATTTTGTCTTGGACCAAACAAAAGTACAAAACAATGTAACCAAATCTAGGGTGCCATGAAGTCTGTGTGCAATTTAAAATAGACAACAAAATGATCAGCTAGTTTAAATTGCATAGAAACTTTACGGCCACGCTGTATGGAACTAAAAAAGAGAGAGAAAGAAAGAGAGAGAGCTAGACAATAAAAGCAGATACACAGATGATTGTTCACATTTCACACAAACAGGTACTTAAAAATAATTATAATTAATGTGTTCTAGAAAATAGAAGGAAAACATGCCAGAAGAATCCTGCATGCCATGAAAAATAATCAATTATAAATCCCCAAACTGAGAAAAAAATTTTGAACCTGATAATTCAATAAAAAGATTTACTAGAAGACAAAATCATTGTTTTACTGAAAATTATGTCAGATTGCTAAAATCAAACTGAAGCTAAGAAATGAAAAAATAGATGGAAATACAGAAATGAGTATAGCGGTTTTAATCCAGTTCCAGAAACAGTAGGAGGCAAAAGGATTCTGAAGCAATATTTGAAGAAATACTGGCCAATAATTTTCTAAAACTGGCAAGCAGTGAAATAAATCTTTAAGAACAACTTAAGTTAGTATAGTCATGAACTTCTAGCCCAGTACCATTACTCAATGAGAATTTGGGGCGTTTTGATTAGTTTTGCAATGTGATTTGATCTTGTGGAGGATACAGTGAGCTTCTTCGTGGATGCTTGGTTTGAGATCAGTTGTGCGGTTCCCGTAGGCTAAAGAGAAGACAGCAAACTAGATACACAAGGGGTTTGAAATACACTTCCACAGTTGTGCTTGCTTTTTGATTCTGCTGCCATCACTGTGAAAAGAACACACTTAAGATAGCCTGATAAATGCATTAATATATGCACGATCTATGTGTTTATGATTTAATAAAAAGAAAAAAAAGGTAGTCAGACGATCCAAGAGGGAAGCAATCATCCACAGGAAGCCACATTGCAAAGTAAAACTTCCCCCAAAATGACCAATCCTAACTTAACAATGGGCGACTAAGAATGAAAGACTCTTGTTTATGATTTTGGCCTTAAAAATAAGGGTTTGAAGGACGATTTCTTATGCAACACTGAGCAACAAAGGGGTCAAAGTGTGAAAGAAAGCAATATAGGACAACATTGCCATCTTCACCCACCGGCAATGAGGCACTCCGCCTCCCATGGTGGAGCACACCTGGGGATCCTGGACCAGAGAAGGTCAGTGGGGAGCTGAAACATTCCCCACTGCCCAGCTGTAACAAAGCCTGAATGCTCCGTAGGGAAAAACGCCAGGAACCTCTAACCTTCCAGCCAGAAAGGTGACTAGGGTTGGCTGAGAGAAGAGCCGTATCTCTTACCCCACTCACAAATACCAAGGAGGACACCCCAGGTATTTCAAAGAGACCACAAGGGCAGCACGGAATTCTTGCCCCATCTGACAGCACAGAGGTAGCACCTCCCTTTCCCTCTTTGGAGGAAGTAGCTAAAACAGAGGCTTAAATAACGTGCTTCAGTCAAGACTTTCTCTTCGTACCAAGGACCCGGAAGAACTCAGTCTCTGTGGAAAAAGACAAGCAATTGGTGCACACGCTAAGATAACAGAGATGTTAGAATTCTTGGACAGTTTTAAAGCAGCTATCAAAATTACTTCAATAAACAATTATGAACACCCTTGAGACACACATAAAAAGAGAAAGTGTCAATAAATAGGCACAGCAAAGGAAGGGAAGGTACAAAAAAGACCCAAATGATATTTTAGAACTGATAATTCAGACACCACAATACAAAATTCAATGGGTGGACTCAAGACTAGAGAGGATGGGCGGGGGACAAAAGCAGTAAATGGTAAGAAAAGTGATTTAAATGATGCAATCTGAACAATCAATAGAAAAAAAGGGTAAAAAAAAAAAAAGTTGAGCACAGCTCTTGGGTCCCATGGGAGGGCCTGGGATCAAAGTCCAAGTTTGCATCAGCAGTCTCAAAAGGAGAAAGCAGGAATTAAAAACTCAAAGAAATGCTGGCTGAAAACATTCCAATTTGGCAAAACACTTAACATACATATTTAAGAATTAAGTGAATCTCAAAAGGATAAATGGAATTCACACTAAGACACATTATAGTCAAACTTCTGAGAACTTAAAAATTTATATTTTAAGTTTCTTTTCCACATTGGTTTTGGGTGTGTGTGGTAAGAACACTTAACATGAAATCTATTATAGAAATCTTTTGGCTCTTTTTTGATACTATACAGATTTTAGGATTATTTTAATTAATACAATTTCTTGAAAATGACATGATATTTTGATAGAGATTACTCTGAATTTGTACATTGCTTCAGGAAATAAGGTCATTTTAACAATATTGGTTCTTATCCATGACCATGGGCCCATGGGATATGTTTCCATTTGTGTGTGTCTTCTTCAATTTTGTGTAGAGATATTTCATCTTCTTCATTAAATTTATTTCTCAGTATTTTTTTGTTACTTTTATAAAAGGAATGACCCCCTTTTTTTTCTTGGTCAGATATTATTGACATATAGAAGTCTACTGCTTTTTTGTGCATTGATTTTTGTATCCTGCTGCTTTAACCGAACTCTTTAAGCTGAACTCATGGAATACTTACCACGAAATCCAGCCTTTTATGACAGTTTCTCAAAAACTAAAAACAGACCTAGTATATGACCCAGTAATCCCACTGCTGAGTGTATATCTAAAGGAGAGGAACTCAATACATTGAAAATACATCTTCACTTCCACGTCTATTATAGCATGAATCACAATGGCCAAGAGTTAGAATCAATCTAAGTGTTCAAATGGAGGAATGGATAAATTGTGATACATATATATGTGATGAAATATTACACAGCCACAAAACAAAATACAATCTTAACACTTGCAACACCATGGTTGGAACTGGAAATCACTATGTTAAATGAAGTAAGGCAAGCACAGAAAGATAAATATCACATGTGTGATATTTATAATTTATATGTGTAAGCTAAATAGTAAAAACAATTGATCTCATGGAGAGAGACAGTAGGATGATGGTTACAAGAGGCTGGGTAGGGTAGTAGGGAAGGGGGAAAGGGATAAAGTGAGGATGTTTATTGTGTGTAAAAACAGAGTTAGATAGGCAGAATGAACAATACGGTATTGATAGTATAACAAAGTGACTGTAATCAACGATAAGTTAGGATATACTTTAAAATAACTAGAAGAGTAGAAATGGGTGACACCTGTGGCTCAAAGGAGCAGGGCGCTGGCCCCATATGCTGGAGGTGGAGGGTTCAAACCCCGCCATAGCCAAAAACTGCAAAAAAAAAAAAAAAAAAAAAAAGAGTGGAAATTGACTGCTAAGAACACAAAGAAATGATAAATGCCTGAGGTAATTGATAACCTTGATTTTATTAATTCCCATTATATGCCTGTATCAAAACATTACCTGTATCTTTCAAAGATATACAACTAT
>CAUYRH010087769.1:0-27701 GCA_963574655.1 Perodicticus potto
CTATAAAAATAGAAAAAGTTGCCTTTGCATAAGCCCAGTTACCAAACAAGGTAGCCTATCATCTTCTCACTCCAGCTCTTAAGTTTCTCCTGCCCTTTGTTTCCAAAGAGTTGAGCTCAAATTGAGTTCCGGCCTCACTTCCTATTTCAATACTATCAAATAAAATTTTCCTTGCCTGTTTAACATTGTCTTGTTCAATTTTTTTTTTTTTTTTTTTGAGACAGATCCTCAAGCTGTCATCCTGGGTAGAGTGCTGTGGTATCACAGCTCACAGCAACCTCCAATTCCTGTGCTCAAGCGAGTCTCCTGCCTCCACCTCCTAAGTAGCTGGGACTACAGGTGCCCGCCACAATGCCTGGCCATTTTTTGGTTGCAGCCGTCATTGTTGTTTGGTGGCCCAGGCTGGATTCAAACTCACCAGCTCAGGTGTACCTGGCTGGCGCCTTAGCCACTTGAGCCACAGGCGCCGAGCCAGTCTCATTCAGTTTTTGCTTTGACAAATCAATTTCTATACACTAAGAAGAAAATTCAGAAGTGAACTTAAAAAAAATAATAGTATCAAAGAAAATATTTAGAGCTAAATCTGACAAAGACATATAAGAACTATGTAGGAGCCAAGGGGAAACTTTCTCCTATCATTTTCTGAAGTTTCACTGAAAAATCAGCTGACAAAAGGCAGATTAGCAGGAGAACATGCACAGGGAAAAAGCACAAATTAGTTACACCTCTGATCCTACCAATTTGCATATCCCATCTAGGCATGGCCAAAACGAGGTTTGGTGATAACTTAGGCTATAGGAGGCAGAAGAGGCTTGGCTAGTCAGGGTGGTCTTGGTACATAGATGAAACAGCATAGATAGGAAACTACAGAGAGAATAGAAGGTAAATGTTTCTCTCAGACTTCTATTGGGTGACATGCTCTCAGAGATTGGACAAGTAAGAGCCTCAGAGAACGTCTTGCCATATGGGTGCAGATTTTCTCTACAATGGCAACTCTCCTCCACAAAAGACAGCTTTCAAAGGCTACTTCTGTCTGCAGCCCCTCTGAATATCCATTGCAAAATATGTCAAAGGAGCATTTTGGGGGGTAAAAAAATGTTGGTTTCCTTCAAGGGTATACTGAAATCCACGAAACATTGCTCAGAGAAATTAATGAAGATCCACGTAAAAGGAGGATTATACTCTATCCACAGGCCACAAAACACATTGGTGTAAAAACATAAATTCCCCCCTAGAAATCAACTCCTAAGCTCCCCAACTGAATGACCACAACTCTCCTTGGCCAAGGGGAGCCCAGAGAAGCTTTAAAAATCAAGCTTCTGTCCACCCACCATGAGAGGTCTAACACACCTTGTTATACCCTCTCCTTTCATTAAACTTTCTTTCCTAAGAGATAAACAGAAATCAGACCTTTTGAAAGACTTATTCCACCTTTGATTCATACAACAACTGACTGGCCTTCTTTCCTCATAAAAGTCCCCCAACCATGAACTGGTTCTGTCTGGTTCACAGAGACTGTTCACGAGATACCTCTGTGTCCTCCATTTCACTTTATGAGACATAGAGTCTAATTTTAATGCATTGTCTCCACCCCAGAGAGAACATGGAATGGATGTAACACGTATGTTTGCTTACTACGTATGTGCATGCCCCTTCAGGAATATTCGTAGCTTCTTTCATTATCTGTTGACTATGTAGACTTAGCTGACCCATTCAGCATGAATTTCCGTCTCACCTTTCCCTCCCTCAAAGTGCCTGCTTCTATTTACTGCTGGAGCTTATGCTTCCCACCCTGCAGGATGCACATTCTATACCCTGCAGCCTTTTCTAACACATAAAGCTCTCCTCTCCAAATCTATGAACATTTTTATTCTTCAGTTGACATTCCTTAAACTGATGTATGTTATCAATGCAATCACTCAAAGTCCCATCAGGGTTTATTTGTGTGTGTGGAAAAGGTTGGTAGAAATTGAGAAGATAAATCTGGAATTGGTACTGTGAACTAAAATAAGATATTAAGGCTCCCCCCACCAGCAGCTGACTGACTAGTCTCCCTATTGGTCAAGGAGATCCCCTAAAATTAAGTTGCTAGCCATGAGAAAGATTAAACATGCCTCAACATAGTCCCCTCCCTTCTTAGAGATGTCCTTTGTGACTCGTTAACAGGCCTAAGGATCTGCAAGACTTACTTGCAGGTTCTCAAAATATACACTACCAACCACTTGAGTCCTGTCAAAAATGTGTCCTGTAGTTTGTCTCTGATTAACAGACTTAGGTTACCTCAAGCATTCCTTTTCGCTGACTCCTGGTCTATAAGAGCCTAACTCTTTCAGCCATTGTCAGCTGAAGAATCTGTAAACCCACCTATAACCTGTGGGCACCCACTTTGAGATGTCCCATCTTTTCAGGCCAAACTGATGTATGCCTTCCACAGACTGATTTGTTACTTTACCTATAATTCCTACCTTCCTTAAATGTATAAAACCAAACTGCCACCCCACTATAGCTAGTCTACTTGCTCAAGGCTTCTTTGGTGTGACTCCAAGTCATGGTCCTCAAATTTGGCTCAGAATAAACGTTCTTAAATTATTTTACAGAGTGTGGCTTCTTTTCCATTGACAATATAGAAACTCAAATGACTTAGAATATCCAAAGGGAATTTGAAAAAGATCAATAAAGTTGGAAGAATATACTACTAATACGTGATTGTAAGACATCATAAAACTACAGTAAACAATACAGTGTGATATTGGCATAGAGACAGACAAATAGATTAACAGGATAGAATAGAGTCCCACATAATCTCACACATATACAGACAGTTTTTGACAAGGGTACAAAGGTGATTCAGAACAGAAATGATTTTCCCAACAAATGATGTAGGAAATACTGGTTATCTGTGCCAAAAAAAAAAATATATATATATATGCACACACACACACACACACACATGCACACATATATATACACTTCAAATCTTATACCATACAAAATACTAACTCAAAATGTGTCATATATACAAGTAGAAAACCTAAAACTATACAACTTCTAGATAAAAGCGCAAAAAAAATTTTTTTTCCTTTGGATTAGCCCAATTTATTAGCACAATAATATATTGTTGGGGCCAAGGGAAAATATACTCTTTGCCCTCTGAAGATTTGATGAAGAAAAATCAATCTATAAAAGGCAGATTAACAGGAGAAGCACAGATTTATTTTGGCACACGTAACTCAGGGAATCATAGGAGAATCATCACCCACTAACCTAATGAGATGCAGAAGTTATATATACTTTGTTTACGGAGAAAGGAATAGAAGTGTAGATGATTTGGGGGGTAGGTAAATAATTTTTATGGGAATTTGATGGATTTAAACAACACATGGTGTCTTGGGACAAAGTCTGTTGGGCCCATAGAGAGGACAATGGTCTGTGGCAAAAGTCTGCCCAGTTGTGTTGACAGACTTCAGTCTTTTTTCTTATAATACAAGTTCAATTAATGAAAATTCAGGGAGAGACAAGAGGTAATTTTTTTCCCTTTTTGGCGGGGTCCAGAGTTTAGGCAGATGAGGAAACTTCAGAAAAGGACTTCATCTGGGCTTTTGGAGAGACAAAAAAAAGAGGGTAGGGAGTAAGGTCAGAGACATCCTGAGGGCTCTTTTTCAGTTCAGCATGTCAAAGTGCCATATATCGGGGTATTGGTTTCTGAGTCCCAACGACATAAAAGGAAAAATTAATTTTATGCAATTCATCAAAATTAAAACTTCTCTCCTTTAAAACACACATAAGAAGAATAAAAACATAAACCTCAGGCTGGGAAAAAGTATTTATGTGTCATAGATCCAATAATGGATATTTACATGCAAACTATATATTTTTTAAGAAAAATATAAAAACTTGACAAAGAGAAAGCAAATAAGCCATTTTTTTAAAGGGCCAAAGCTTTGAATTTATTTCACCAAAGAAGTTATGCATATGGGAAATTAGAACATGAAAAGATTATCAATGGCATACACCATAAGGATAATGCAAAGTAAAGTTGTGAGTTACCATACATCTGTTAGAATGGGTATAATTTAATTTAAAACAACACACCAAGTACTGAGGAAGAAGTATGAGAATTTTCATACACTACTGTGAGCTACTTGAAGGCAAAGATTTTAAAGATTTCAACTTCATATTTCCAGCACAAAGCATATAACACGCTAACATTCCTTGCATTTTATTAATAAATACACATCCAATTTTGCGTTTTTATTTAGCAAGCAAATATCTGTATTATTCTCATAATAGCATCCTTACTAAAAATATTTAAAATAGTCATTTTAAAATAAAAATGAGTTAAGTTTTAAATCCTTGAATAAGATCATCTCATAACTTACTGAATGTGAAAAGCCAAATCTCTTCATGAGGAAAAAAATATCTACCTGCTAATAGTACAAGAATTACAAATGATGAAGGAAATTAATCGTCATAGCAGTTCTCCCATTATCTCCAACCCAAATTATGTAGAGTTTGATCTCCACTTGTATCCTTGCAGCTTATTATTATTTAGAAACCTGGTAACCTCTGCACTCTTAATACATAAATATTTTTCCTTTTCTCCTTTTTATGTCTAGACTATTTCTTAAAATAAATTACAAAATGAAACAGGTCATTTCGTTAAAGCACACATTATATTCCTGAGGTAGAACAAATTGAGCTTTTAATACAGACATGGCAAGATAACTAATAATCTTAACATGCAACATAAAAAATTGATGGATATGAAGTGGAATGAAACAAAATGCTTAATTCACACAATAGTACATAATGCATTACTGAGGTAACCTTTGGCTTACAGTTTCCTGGACCATGGAACAAAGTGCTATAGTGCCATCTCCTGGCAAGTGTAAATTTCAAGCAAGCCCCTTAACTTAATAAGTAATTCATGTTTATGAAAATCATAGAGGGGAGAGAAGCTTATTGATTTTTTCTTTAATGGCAGTATTATTTCTTAAATATTATAAATATAAAAATTAAATATTTCCATATAAAGCTTTTTTAATTTTTTAGTACTTTATTTCAACTTACATCATGAAATCTAGCTTTATTACATATTTACATAATTTTTACTTACATATATTTATTTTATATATATTTAAACATAAATATATAATTTATATAGTTACAATCATATAATTTATATTTAGTGAATATTAAGAATATATACTAACCTTATAGGTATATCTCATGTTGACATCAACTTCTTGACTAAAGCTAGTAAGGATTCAGGCCTCATGAAAATCTTTCTTAATCTACATAATTTTGTAAAAATATTTTAAAAGAATTGAAGGGAAACATAGTAGAATCATGTACTGAGGGTCTGTACATGCCCCTCCATTTTCTGTACTTATTATTCACCTAGCCATGTTTTCCAATGGAAAAGATTTAATGGATTCTTAAAATCTCATTTTTGTGTGTCTAACTTCTATTCAAAGGATCATTGTTTTAAGCTCTGCCATCCCACATGCTCAAATGTGGCCCATTTCTTCACCTCTTAATTCAATGGAGAGAGTATACAGAAGTACATTTCATCATCTTTTTCTCCACTTTAAGTTGTGAATAATTTGTTATTGATTTCTCATTAATTATGAATGAGAATTACTAATGATTAATTATATCCTTTTCAAGAAATGATACCAATATATATACTGAATAAAATATGGTTGTCTAAAGTATTAATTATGGATTTCTGAAAGGACTAGAAAACTTTCAGTGCATACAATGTCCATCAAGGTATAAAGGATTTTTTTTTGTTGAAAGATGTATCCACAACACCTAAAACAACACCTTATATGTAAGTGTCTAGTGTGTATATTTTGCTTTATAAGCAAACAGATAATTGTACATGGGTAATTATTAATATAAAATAAAAATTTATTTGAACTTTCAGTTATTTATGTCTCAGAATATTTCAAATAGAAGGTGCTCACAAATGTAAACACATGCACTCATATTCAACTCATAAGTTACATTTAATTTACATATAAACTCTTATTATAAGGTCTGATATGCAACCTTTTTCTTTCCTGTGTCTGCTCACTATCTCTTAGAAATTGTATTTATCCTCAAGGTGTCACCTCTCTCTATAGATAACTACAAAACCTCTACTGTTAGCCAAACCCTCTTTTCTATGTGCTGGTGACCCAAATCACATTTCAAATATTTTGCTAGATATATATGGGTGTATACTTGGTGTAGCTGCTAAGTACCTATTATCCAAACCCTTCCTCCTAATAATGTACAAATCTGAACATATACCCTCATACATTGCTTCTCTTATTCTCCATTTCTTTTACATCAAAGTTTCCTCCCAGCTAAGACTTGAAATTCTATTAAACTTCCCACTTCGGACACACACACACACACACACACCTCTTTTGCATTCTCATGGTTTTAAGTCCAGTTGAAATCCTGAGTAATTTTCACCTAGCCACATTCAACCATCAGACTCATGGCCATGAAGACTCCGGTCTCTCCTCCCTGCATTGCCTGCTAATTCCTGATGCCATTTTAATCATTCCAGAGCAGAGTTACCTAAATTATCACTACATCAAGTGAATAAAAGTCTCTGGCAAAATAAGTTGGGGATTTTTTAAAAGGTAAAATTGATATACTTTGGAAGTTTGCAACAGGGGGAAATATTATGCAGTTTTACTCTCTTTTATCAGGACTTTAAACATTTTATGTGTTCCATAGAAGATGCTTTGGCAAGTACTGCTACAGATCATTATAGTGAGAACTTCTTTCCTCTGCTCAAAAATGTAATGACAGGAAAAAAGCACACTCCAGAACTGTACTGTTCTCTGAGAAGCCACTGACCAAGTGTGGGTTATTTCAATTTAAATTAATCTACATTAAATAAAGTTTATTTATTATCACATTTTAAGTGTTCAGCAGCCGCATGGGCTAGTGGCTACCATATCAGATGGCACAGAAACAGAACACTTCCATCATCACAGAAAGCTCTATTGGGCAGCACTGCTCTTGAGGAAGATTAACTGGGTTCAATTGATATGGGACAACTTACTAAACTACTCAAGATCTCTCCATTTCCTTATTTACACACTAAGGATAATAATAGCATCAACTCTCAGAGTTGTGGGAATTAAATAAGCTAATTGTAGAGAAAAGAGAACTTTGTATAGTGTTTGTGGAAAGGTAGATTGGTGCAGCTGTTACAGAAAACAGTCAGGAGGTTCCTAAAGAAATTATAAGTAGAAATGCTATATGACCCAGAACTCCCCTTTCTCAATACTTACCTAAAGGAAATGAAATCTTAACTTCATAAAGATATCTGCACTTTTATGTTAAATGCAGCATTATTCATACTTGCCAAGATATGGAAAGAACCTAGGTGTCTATCAACAGATGAATGAATAAAGAAACCATGGTACATTTATACAATGAAATATTATTCAGCCCTAAAAATTAATTTGCATAATTAATGGCAGATTATGCCATTTGTCATAATTTGGTTGAGCCTGGAGGATATATGCTAAGTGAAATTAGCTAGACACAGAAAGAAAATCATTGCATGATCTTGCTTACATGTAGACTCCGAAAAACCAAGAACATTCAAGTACACAGAAATAGAGAACAAAACCTACCACACTTACAGTCCATCTTAGAAGGGTACAGGTGAAACTTACTAAATGTAGAATATAAATGTCTATACACAATAACTAAGAAAATGCCATGAAAGCTATGTCAACCAGTTCGATGAAAATATTTTGAACTATATATAAAACCAGCACATTGTACCCCATGATTGTATATACGTACACAACCATGATTTAATAAATAAATAAGCTTTATCTTTGATAAAGCTGTCCCCTCAGCGGAAATGCCCCTCAACCTCCTATCATCTCCACATCTAAATCCTATTCGTTCTTTAAAGTCAAGATCAAATTTTATCTTCACCACAAAGCAAGAAATAGACTTTCATGCTTCTTACTCTCATGACTTTCTCTCTGAATCTGTTTTGGGGAAACCCAATTTTGCTTAACAGTTTTGTGCATATATGCCTTATTCTACATAAATTGACCTATAAACCATTGTGTATCTTATACCCCATGAAGGTAATCAATAAACATATTATAAATAAATAAACAAATATTTTTAATATAAAGACCTTCTCTGCCGAGTATAGTCCTTCATTTTACCAAATGACATCTGCTGTTTACAAGTGTACCTTCTATAATACTATCTTTATAGAGTTTAACATTTATCCTTTAATAGGTACGTAAATGCTAAAAAGAAAATTTATTTTTCCAATAAGAAAAAAATGTGATCATATTTGTGGTATTGGATAAATGAGGCATTAAAATCTGACCGAGTGTTAATATAAATATACATTTTACTTGAAGTACTTGTTTTAAACCTATATCTTCAAACAATTGGTTTCTAACTAATTTTATTCTAATAATTAAAAGCAATGGTTTTGCCCTATAATAACGATCACTGAAATTTGAGCGTTCTTTGTGCCTGCTTTAAATGCTCACCATCAAGTGACTGAGGTCGAACAAGAACATATTCATTCTGAATGGGCATAGAATGTAACTTAATGAACATAAAATCCTTTTAAAATTTTTAAAAAGTCAATGCACTAATTAAAAGTGCTTTGGGGCATGAATAATCCAAATAGCTAGCAATATCTATAGATGCAATCTTTACACCAGAGAAGCCAAATAATATATCCAATGTGCCAGAACTTTTTTTTTCATTGTTCAAGATAATAAACAGGAATTTTCAATTCCTTTTAGAATGCATTCAATATTTGTGAATGGAAAGCAATTCTCAGTTTACAAGAAGATTTTAAAGATGTCTTAAAAACAAAGACAGCTTGTAATGAAGGGCTCAATCTTTGATTTAAAAATATTAATAATGGTAATTATTTCTAATGTAGATACACCGCACTGTTTAAATCAACTCTTTGGTTTACATTTTGTTGCCAGAAAGCTAATGAGCTTACAGCTAGTTGGAATTTTCATCACTATATATGTTAAATTTGGAAGGGTAATGTGCAATTAAAATTGATTAAAGATGTACTCTAGATATGGTATCAAAAATGACAGAAGTTTAGACAGAGACAGACAAAAATGTAGTTATTTGAGTTATAAAGATAAATAATTTCAAAAACAAATTTATTTGGCAACCACCTCAATCTACCAAATAAGTAATAAATCATTTACTCCTTAATGCAAAATAGCTTAATCAAAAGCTAACCTTGAGGCAGGAGAATCACTTGAGCCCAAGAGTTTGAGGTACAGTGAGCTATGATGGCACCACTGCACTCTAGTCCAGACAACAGAGCAAGATTCTGTCTCGGAAAAAAAAAAAAAAAAAAAAAACTTCACTTTTCCTCCTGTCCCATTAAAGCTTTTACTCTTCCAGGGCAAATGCTTCAGGTGTTGTTAAAAGTAAAACAATTGGTGTTTCTGTGTTGCGCTGAAACATACTAACTTCCACACTATATAAAATTGTCAAGTTAAACTTGACACAGTTCAAATTTTCTAATGCTAAGTGACTCTCCCTCGTCAGAAACACCATCATCACACTAAACACAATTCAAACTCATTGTTCAAATTTTACAAAAAGAAAGAAAATAAGAAGGGAGAGTATATGGCACACCTCCTGGATGTGGGACAGAACTACAACAGGGACTTTAACAAATGCAAACCTCATAACCTAATTGTTTGTACTCTCATATTGATCTAAAAAAAGAAAGAAAAACCTCTAGTTATTCGCTTATTCATATTACGTGGCCTTTATTCAAAAGGTTTAGACAAAACATATTTTTTATTTAACTTTAATTATGAAACACATAAGAGATATATGATTATAGTACATATAAGAAATATTATTTTGTTGCTATGAATGTTTTAATATAAAAAGTACATATATTTAGGTGTTTTTCGTTCATTGATATGATAGTATTTTAAATAAATATATTGTATATTGTGTGAACATACCACTTTTTAAGTTAATTATTTTCCTATTGATGAACATTGAAATAGCTTCAATCTTCAACAATTACAAAATGTGGCACTGATTAATTTTAAACATAAATCTACATTTATATTGTCAATATCTCCCCTATACAAATAAAGTTCTTGATTAAAAATATATATTTCTTTAACTTTACCAGTATTTACAAATTGTTCTCTTAAATCTTCACACTAAAATAGACCTCTACAGTTTATGAAATCTATGATCGTTTCGTATTCTCACTGATAATTAATATTGCCTTGCTTTTTAGTTTTGTTGACAAATGTATCAGAATAAAATATTATCTTGATTTTTAATTTTCATTTTACTGATTGATAATGAAGTTAAGCATCATTTCATTTGTTTGTAAGTGGGTCATTTGGTCTTCCTCTGTTATAAATCAATTATTAATATTCTTTGTCTATTTGGCAGTTGGGTTATTGACTTCTCAGATTAAATATGTTCCA
Organism: Perodicticus potto; assembly: GCA_963574655.1. NCBI lineage: Eukaryota > Metazoa > Chordata > Mammalia > Primates > Lorisidae > Perodicticus > Perodicticus potto. The sequence continues at coordinate 10,497 of CAUYRH010087769.1, forward strand.
TATGCTGATTTTTATTTGGCAATTGGTTTATTGACTTCTAAGATTAAATATGTTCTATATACATGATTTTCACATATTCACATAGTTTGTCACCTATCTTTCATTCTTTCATAGATTTTTTTTAATACACAGAAGTTTTTAATTGTAATATTGCTAAATCAATTCATCTTTTAAGATGTGTGCTTTTACTTCTTCTTTAATAAATCCTTAATTTACCTAAAATGCACAACCATATTCTGTCATACCATCTTTAAATAGTTAAAAGTAAACTGCAGGTCTTTATTCCCATTAACGTTTATTTTGGTATATGATATATTTGTCCCATAATCAGGCATTCAGTCTTTACCAGAACCCAGATAAGAGATATTTGCCCAAAAGACAATTCAGATGCTTTGCTTTACTCCAAAACCCTACACATCAGCTTTGTCACAGGACTTACACAGCATGTCTATCTCCCAGATTCTCTGAGTCAACTATTTCATGAAGCTCATGAGGCAGACTTGTTTGGACTTCAACTTGTTTCAGCCTGAAAGCCTTCTCTAGATCAAGGTCTGTGCCAATCAGAGTGAGCAGCCTTGCACATAACACAAAAAATGAGTGAGAAAAGATCATACTCCTGCCAAGTAATTTGAGGCATCAGGATTGGTTTAATGCAATAGGAGATTGTGGAGACTGAAGTAAACTGAGGAGCATCTGGTAAGATTAAAGCATTCAAAATCAATTTTAAAAGCCATTTTATCTATAACTTCTTTCTTGAAGGCATAAAGCAATATATTTTGTCATGGCAAAGTAACCATACACATGACATTAACCACAATGTCAAGAAAAAAGAAAGGAAGGAAAGGTATATGATTTTATTTAGGTGTCTGAACCTGGCAGAGAAATAAGAAAGGCATACATTTAAATCTGACTCTTTTATATATTTAAGCCTGACTTTTCATATTATACATACTCTCTTTTCTCTAAACCCAGTAGCGGTTTAAAAGAGATGCTATAAATGAGAGTGTTGCACCTATAATATAGGGACAGAAAAAGGCAAAAATCAATGCCTTAAAGAAACAATCTTTTCATGCCCACATTATTCTCCTATAATTTGATTTGAAATACCAAATATCAAATGGAAAAATGAACCCCTTGCAATTCAACTAAGACAACTGTAAAGCATGAAAAACAAAATATTCAGAGGCAAATCTTGGTCTTATCAACTGAAAGGAAAGTGTGCTTTAACATGTCAAGTATCATGTCAGCTATTAGGTAAATCTTATTTTTGCCATTAAATATTGCCATTAAACACTTGACTTTTATGGATGATGCCCTTTTCCTGATTCCATCAATTCCAAGAGTACTCAAGGCATCCACATAGCATCCTTTCTTAGAGTGAAAGTTATTATTATGGGTAACACAAAAATATAATCCTCTTCCACATTCTTATTCAAAATAAACCAAATAGACATCCTGATTTTGTACATAAAGTTTTTCTCAACTTTAGTGGTATAAGTCACCTTCTCTAATACCATTAGTTTCAAGCACACTGATGAGAGGCAGTTTCTGAGTCTCAGTACCTGGGAGCCTATATCAGGGAAAATTTCAGAAAGTAAATGCTACTACATGGATCAAGGGGATGAGCAAGCAGGCTCTTCCAAGCGATGCAAACCTCAGCCTCATGGCAGGTGATCTTTCCATGCCTATATGTTCTCAGTATAGCCTTGGGACTTTGTCGCATACACATCAACTAAGTTACAAGTTAAGTGAAGAGAGTGCCAAGGATGTACTAAGTCATGTGTTGAATTTTGGTTTTCAAGAATGAAAACGATGTATTTATTTATCCTCAAAGTGTGCCTCAAAGCCTGACTTAATTTCAGCTGAATGAAGGCCACTCCGTATTCTTTAACATGCAGGCATGGCAAGAACACCTGTGAAGGGGTTACCTTTTTACATATTTACTGTTAATATTTATTCCAATTTTTATAATTTGTCCTTTAATTGCCTTTCCTTTTTATCTTTGGGTTGGTTCTTAGGGGTCTTCCCTACGTTGATTTGTATGAACTTTCTATATCAAGGATATTAACTTTTTGATGCCCACAGGTTTTACAGTTTCATGTGTTCAGATGCAAGTAACTTTTACCTGTTGAGCTATATGTAATTTTTAAAATCTCTAGTTGTGTTTACCTATAGATTTAAAAAAATCCATCTACAGAGATTTCTTCCAATGTTCTCACTTATGCTTTAATTCACTTGGAATTTCCATGAAAATTCCTTTCTTCCTCTTATGTGGAAGTAGGGTTCCAAATAATTTGCTAACTGTTCCAGTATCATTTGGTTTAAAAAAATGAATTTTTTTTCTCATTTAATTTATTAGTCTTCCTTCATTTTATATTAATTTTCTGTACAAACCAAAGTCAGTTTCTGGATTATCTGTTTTGTTCTATGGCTTTGACCCTCCTAACATGATAGCAACACTGTTTTCATCATTTTCTCTTTGTAAGCCACCACCATTTTACTTGAAAGACTGAATGTATAACAGTCAATGTCCAGATCACATATGACAATAACACTCTAATCTGCAAAGTATGCAGCAATTAAAGCTGACCCACAGCCTCTGCAGCAATAGATAGTCAAGCGTTGGCCAAAACAACTTCCCTACTGACTCCCAATCAGAAAAAACAAAGCCAAATCTAAATCATATAGAATGCCTTATAGATAATAGTTGCCTCCAGCTTCCCCATGTTGACATCCTCCAATCAGAGCACTCCTAAAGCTTCCTTTATTTTTCTCCTCTAAACATGTCCTATTCCCCTGCTTGCCTTTGAGTTTCTACCAAACACAAGTGATTGTGTCTGGCTGCTTTTCTATAGCAAGCTCTGAGTAAATAGTCACTGTTCTCATTTGGGTTTTCATCACTCATTTCCATTCATCTCTTTTCAATATTTCCATACATTAAAACCTCTTTAATTCTGCAGAGAGTTATGTTAGAGGCTGTCCCTATTTTTACCTAAAGAAAATATTAAAATGTAAACACCAAAGGAATGGTGTTTCCACAGGAATCAATCTTTAAGCCAATGTGCCACCTGAACCTGGGGAGTCTCAGGATTGATCTAATTTCATTTTTAAGGTAAGAAAGACTATATCTATTTGTAATAAGAAAGGAAGTTACAAAAATAACTGGAAATTTTAGATTTCTTTCTTCTTGAATCATAAATACTGACACAGCAATACTTACAAAAAAAGGCTTTTTTATCAAAACTTAGTTTCTTCTGCCTGCCTAGAACACTTTCTAACTCCCAGCAATTCCCACCATTCACATAAATCCATGCAAGTAAAATGACCTGAAATTTAAAGAATATAAACTTAATCAAAAATATGCCTCTGGAAATAGGCGAAGCTAGTTTATATACTGGACAGACCAAATTGTAGGAATAGTCTCGAGATTCTCACCTTCCTAATTAATGTGTATTATGTAATCCTCCCCTACCAGAATCTTGTTCTTATATTAACTGTAGGCTATTGGATATAGCAGCATTCTGTATTTTAATAGCATTGTATTTTCCATTTAAAATATATGAAATTATAAGATTAAAGATAAATTTTCTAACACAGAAAATGGTATTACTAATGACAATGTTTAATAGCTGTCTGTGAAACCTTTGAGGAGTGGACTGGAAATCTTCACAAACCACACTATGTCAATGGCATGGGCTCAGACTAACAATGTAGGCATTTATTCCAGTATGGAGACAACTTACCCTCAATGTGGAGGTGAGGTAGGGGAGAGAATGGGAGAGATGAACTCCTTGCCCTAACACAGCACAAAGAGAAAAAAAGGACTCAGATAGCAAAGGTAAAAATATTCTAACCAGAGCCCAGGAGATGAAGGACTGAGCTGAACTTTAATCAGGTTTTGTCTTTTGAAAAATTCTGCAGAGCTGAAGTATAAAAATACTTAGAATAGAAGTGATCTATACCACAGTTAGAAGGTGCATTGAGCCACCTTCCAGGATTTTTTCTTCTTCCCCTAAGTTTAATCCTTAGAATGACTCCGATATAAAATTTGGGATAAAAAAAAATGTGTGTAATGTAGTTCTGTTGGGACATACAATAAGTCAACTCTATTTTTTTTATAAAAACAATATTAGAATTAAGTAAAAGTTATTGACTTTCTCTTACCTGAAGGTATTATAAATTCTTAGGTTATACTAAATTGTATAGATACAAAATATTTCTTTGAGGAAAATAATGGTATATATTTTTTTCCTTGCAGAGTTTAATTTTTAGGAAAACAAAGACTATTAGGAAGCAGAAGGCAATGCTAGAGGTTACACAATACAGCAAAATGATATTAAGTGCCACATTCCATAGGGTTTAGGCAGGGGAGTTGGCTACAAAACACATGGTAGACTTCCAAAGAGAAAAGAACTATGCAGAAAAAAAAGCTCAGCCATCTATGTAGAAATCTTAAGTGCTTGCTGAGTACTAACAGGGCATGCATGCAGCTAAACTCCCAAAGTGGGGCAAAGAACGCGGATGGCATTGTAAACTGAACAATCCCTAGCATCCAGAAGGGAGAGTCTTCAATCATTCCCCAGGACATGTAAATAGAATCCTCAGAAAAACTAAAGATGGAGATAGATAGATAGACAGACAGATGATAGATAGATGATAGATAAACGTATTTGATATATACACATATGTGTGGATGTATGTTTATATATGTATAAAAAGATAAATATTATACATGTTGACCACATACTATATGCACATACGTCTATATTATATATATTATATGCATAAAATTATTATATAGAGAGAATACAGCAGTTACCTGTTTAATAATCCGGGTTTTTTCCTTTTAAACAAAAATATTATTCCTGGGAAGCACCATTAAAGTTGCTGATACCTTGGCTTTGATGTGTCCCTTTTGGATTGACAGGAGGATCCCTCCTGGGATGCTGGATACAGCGGGGCATTTTAGCTCATCGATCAGGGAAGACCAATTCTCCTGGCTCCACAATATCTCTTACCCAAAGCATAGTTCTAACTCTGCAGATGTGATTAGATTACACTCATTACTAATGAAGAGACCTTAAGAATTATAAAGTGCTACCTAATCAATTACTAATTTCTAAATGGAGTTTTAACAGCATGCGGTGATTACGTTTTTATAACTCTTAAATTAGTTGAAAAGTGAACAAGTCATTTCATGACCATTTTTCATGTCAGATGCCAATCAGCCACACTGATGGATTTTGAAACAGAACTATTATATTGGTTCCCTTCTGATTAAGATATTTACTTTCTCATCTCATCTCATCCCATGCAGTCTGATAAACCCACCTTGCTGTATGTCTGAGTCTGTGACCACTGTCTGTGAATCAGTGTTTATGAGCAAAAAAGTAGTCATAGATGCCCCCTCCAATACACTCTTAATTTTTTTTTTGTAGAGACAGAGTCTCACTTTATCGCCCTTGGTACTGTGCCGTGGCATCACACAGCTCACAGCAACCTCCACTTCCTAGGCTTAGGCGATTCTCTTGCCTCAGCCTCCCCAGTAGCTACAGGCGCCTGCCACAATGCCCAGCTATTTTTCTGTTTTGCAGTTTGGCCAAGGCTGGGTTTGAACCTGCCACCTTCGGTATATGGGGCTGGCGCCCTACTCACTGAGCCACAGGCACCGCCCCACTCTTAAATTTTTAAAAGGACGTTATGTAAGGAAACATTTGTACAGCATTGGTTTAAAGTCCAAAGGTATTTAAATTTGAACAATTTAATAATAACAATACTACTTACTGAGCATGTACGAGGAGTCTAGCACAATTCTAACTTTTTTGATTCGCATACCAAACACATAAGGAGAGCACTATTATTCTAATATGCATATTGCTAATGAGGAAACTAAGAAGAGGAAATTTTTAATATTGTGGATCAAGGTAAATTTTGTATGTAAAAGCCAAGTAAGTGTATTCAATGCATTTTGATTTCTCAGCATTTGAAATATTTATTTTGACAGAAAAATCCTCTCAGAATAGAAATTGATAACTCTTTATTCTGTGGATGATAAAATAGTAGTTATCCTGCAGCTAATCCAATTGAAAAGTCAAGACCACAGCATGGTAGTTTTTAAATTTTCTCTCTAAAAATCAAATACATGCAGCTTTTATCCCTTAGGAAACCAAGAATACACGGTACTCTCCTGACCAACTGTCCCAATAGAATTTTAAAAAAATAAAAAACTTTTACTTATTCTATCAGTTCTTCATACATTCAAAAAGGGCTGCTTTTCACAGGTTTGAGATCTGATTTCAGCCCCAACAATAAGAAAGTGAAACTGAATTTATGCAAAAAAAATCTTGAAATTTGATGAGAAACATTTCCATCTACGATAGTCTGGTCTCTAATCTTTGGTACATATCTTAATGTACAGATATGAGCATAATATTTGGAAAACTAACTTGATAAACAATTTAGTAAATTTAACTGGTTGAAAATTTTAATCTATTTGGAAAATTACCCCATGAATGATAATTTCAAAAAGGCTAAGAATATTAAATTTATTGAGGTTATAGGTAATCCATTTGTTTTTTCTTTGATGATTCTCAAGCTCTAGCAACCTGATCTGTTCTCTTTAACATTGAGAATATTCAGCGAACTCAACATAGGTCCAAATTATTATAGAAGTAATAGACAAAAATTGCTTCACATTTGAACTAATTTAACAGATATTGAACAACAATTATGTGGCAAGCTCAATTCTATATAGTCCTTTATCCTTTAGATTTTGTTTTCAACAAAATTCTACATTATAAACTATTTCTCACAAGCAAACATAATGTAATCTAAAATATTTAACATAATGAAGCTTATAGATAAATAAGGTTTCTGTATATTGCTATGGAATTTTTCATAATTGGATTTTATCTGCCATATAAAATATTTAATATAAATTTTTTTATATTAGAATGATCATTAGACACTGATTATCTATAATTTCCCATCACTCAGGCTGATTCAAAAGAACCAATAATTCCACTCTCCTGATAAACACTTTTCAAATTCCAGGAAGATTTTTCTCCATATAACTTGACACTTTACCCTGTCTCTTCAAACTAAAAACAAGCCAGTGACAAACTAAATCCAAAATGGTAAGACTTGGAAGATTGTAGTGTTGCTGAAACAGCTGATTAGAATTGTGGAGAGGATTTAAGTGGTAGAAAGAGGAAAGAGGAAAAACAAATTAGTTAACTTGTCAAATCCTTCTTCATAGAAAGTGGGAATGAAAGGAATTCTTTCTTGCATGAGATATTTCCCAATCATGCCAACTACCCATTCTCTTGCTTCCCATTTTGTCTTGAAAAATTATCTGGAAATTTTCTAAATTGTCTGGAAACCATTGTATTTCTAAAGATATTCATGAATTAAGGCAATATCTGCAAAATTTGCACAAGTCAACTGAAGAACATTTTGCAATATTAAACAATTTAAATCACATACATGTAAGTCTAAAGGAGCAGGCATGAATCTGTATCGCTTAGAGTAACTGAACACTGAATACTATCAGGTGGACCTATTATAAATGCTCTACTCTTGTTAACAATTAATACCGTGAGTCTTTTTAATTTTAACCATTTTGGTAATGTCTTAATTTTATTGATGAAAGGAAACATAGAAAACAAAACTTTTTGCCTTAGATCTAGTTGCATTCTTTTGTGCCATCCATTGTAGCCTACAGTTTGAATTTGTTACTAAGGGAAATGGTCTTTTCAGTAGTTAGACCTCTGACATTCATTGGAGCAATTCAGAAATAACATAGTATTTTATGAATCTGCTTTAAAATGAAAAATCTTGAGTAAATATAAATCAAACTTGACCTTAAAACAACTTCCAGATATATGACAGAAATGCTGACTAAATGCTAGTAATGGAATTGAATTTACTTTAGATACAGTGCAAAATGAACTGTGAATGTTGGGTGAAATAACAGAAGACCTTCAAGGAGCTGATGATGGTCTTTGGCATAAAATAAAGATAATTTCAAATTTGTAATATCCCAAGCTATTTGATATGAACTATTACATGCTATTAATGTTGGAAAAGTCTATGAAAAATCCGAATGTATCCAAATTTGGCAATTTCTCTTTTAAAATGACTTTATATGTTTTTTAATTTAAAGGAAGTACTTTTTAATCAAAAGAAATTTGGTGTGACTATGAAAAAGTATAGCCAATTAAAATTATAAGTTAAAAAAACATTTTGCATGGCCATAAAAGAGAAGATCCACATTCAAATAATTTTGAAACCAATTTCTACAAAGAGCATATATCTAGCATTCTATCTAGATCAAGCTGTAGAACTTATTAAAAGGAGATTTTAACAAAAGAAGCGACATTGAGGAAGGCTTGCCATATCCAACTTCCCACTTAAAACTATGGATCAAATGAAACCCAACCATGGGTTAGCCAGTGACTAATAACTTGAGGATTATTCCACAAAGAAAAACAATAATTTGGGTAGGTCAGATTCTCTCTCTCTGATCAACGATGTCCACTGACATGCATAAAGAGGAGCCACAGACGGAGTAGGCTCTGGGGCTAAGAGGTGATAATGAAGGACCTTATTCAAGTAAAGGAATTAGAGCAAGATGATGAGGCAAGAGACAAGAACAGACTGGGCAATCAAGAGAAACCAAAGACCTGGTAGGCTCACAGAGGAAGCTAGATAGGGAGAGGCCTGAAGACTCTCTAGCTCCCTATTCCAAAGAGATACAAGTGAACTTCTTCTACAAGAATTTGATGAGATTACTCTATAGTTACCTATTTCCCACAATACCCAGGTCCACAGCACTCACCTCCTTGCAATTGTTAGTTAACATTTCTGTCTGTCTGACAGGTCACAGCTCTAAGAAAGCAAGATCTAAATAAGACTTTCATTCAAATCCTCAATGCCTAGCATGTTAGATGTGCAGAAAGTGTCAAATAAATACAAATGGATCTAATTTAAAAATTAGACCCTAAGTCTTTCTGCCTTTCAACTTCACCAACCTGAATAAAAGAAAAATAGAATTAATGGCATCATGAGTTCAATCATGCAAAAAGGAAAAGAGAGGGAATTAAAGGTAGGGAAAAAATTGAACAGAAAGAAAAGAATTCTACAAGTTCCAGCTTCAGATAGTGGTTCTCAAACCCTAGTGAGCATCAAAATCATTTTGAGGGTTGTTAAAACACTAATTACTGGGCCTTATCACCAAGTTTCTAAATCAGGACATCAAGGATGGAGCCAAGAAAGTTCATTTCCAACAAGTTCCCAAATACTGTAGATGCTTTAGACCAAGGACCTTCTATAAGAAAGCATAGGCTTAAGGGAGGGTATGGGTGGGTAGGAGGAGATTCAGGAGGAAATAGAGAACACAGGGAAAATTACATTTGCCTCACAGGTGAAAAGGTATTAAGTTGTGATATTGATATTCTGTCAGATTAATTGATCAAGAGTCTATGATTAGTAATTTATAATTCATTGGTAAAATTTAATTGGTATTACTGTTTTTACCAACTAGAGTTAAGATGACCATATGTAGCTTTGTATGGGAATGTCTTGATTTTCTCCTATACAATAGAATAACAATTAATAGCTCCCCCTTTCTTTCTTAAGTGTTTCCCACCTGGAAAAGTAAAGTATATGGTCACTTCAATTACTTGTAAGAGTGAAACACAAAATGTATGAAAGCTTGAAGGGGTCCTTCTTCCCTGTCTGAAGAAAGTGAATGAGCTGGTGAAGAGGAGCAATGTGATCTTTATCTATTTAATGGCCTTTCAGTGGAACTCTGAAAAATAATGAGAAGCACACACTGCTCAAGATAGACAGACAATACTCTGTAAACCAAACCGAGAAAAAAAACTGAGTGCCAAATTTCCAGCCAGACTGATTAATGGGTACATATTTCTTAGTCAGGAAAAGATGTAACTTTTGGTGGCTAGGCATTCTCAGGACACACTTATTTATAGGGAGGAAACAAATATTAATGCCCATATATTCTGACTCAGAACATCTGAGTCCCAGGTTTTCAGATGGATGCCATCCTTTGACAACACCTTGAAAAACACATAGATGTGGACAAGGTCTCATGTGCTCCTCTCCCTAATAGAAATGACATTTCAAATCTTAAGCCAAAGGAATGAATTTATCATAGAAGAAATCCAGAAATCAGCTGAGTGTATATCAGAGTTGCACATAGACACTCCTCTTCTCCATATAGGGAAGCCTGCAGTAGGTCCAAGATCTCAATTCCATTCTTCTACTACTAAAACAAGACACAAGACAGCAGGTGGATTAAAAAATGTCATCACAGTGAGCAGGACTGGAATTGAGGGCACCTTTAAAACAGTAATACCAAGGAAACTTCACACCTTTCATGAAACTAGAAGTTCTCTAGTAATATTGGCAAATCATGGCAGGAGAATCGTGAATTACTTCCACAGAATTCCTCAGGTCCAAGGACATCAAGTATTGGGAAGTCCTCCAGAGTTGTCATGGGAGATATGATAGCTTTTTATAATCTGAAGGCACCTTGACTACTGTAACTTGAAACTTCCTTTATTCAGTAGAATTTACATAATCTAACAAAGTTTCCTCTGACTTGATCTCTTTATTCTCAGTAATATAACATTTGCATGATTCAATTTTGACATCTTAAGGGCTGCATAAATATGCATTTCCCATTGAATTTATGATATAGCCATGCTGAGTGTATACTTGACATCGTGTCACCTTCTTGGTCATACACTGACATTATAATATTATTTACTACAAAATTGCATTGACAGCATCTGAGGAACACTGTGACAGTATTTTACTTATGATCAAAGTGAATATTGAAAGCATATTTTGACAAAATTATCTGATTAAAAAAAAAGAACACTATCAAATAGTGCTTTAACATAATCATCATAGATTTCAGAAAACAATTTAACTATTTTAATGCTGGTTAGTTTATTCTGGATCAGTGTCACATGAGGGACCTAATTTTAATGAGGATAAACTTCTTCAAAAAATATAGGAAAAGTATTTACCTGTCTCAGGAAGCACAGCAGAACCCAGAACCTCCCACTTTTATTTTCAAGACTGATGCAATATTATTATACCCTCTTTGCATATTTTGCCAAATAACTCTATCAATAATGAATATCTACACTATACGGGGTATTTTGCAACTGTGCCTCTAGAAATATATGTTTTAGTATAGAGTTAAGCACATAGACTTCTACAAAGGTAAATACTTTTTTTTTTCTTAATTTTAGAATCGGTCAGACACATGTTTAATCCCAGTGCTTCATTTTGGACACGTTTTCAATATTCCCACTTAGATTTATGAGTCAATTGGCCTCACACCACATGCTACTAAGTATTTTTGGCAGCAGAGATGAAGAAGAAAAATAAAATAATAAAAACTAGCATCTATGGAATGCCAGCCATACACCAAATACTGTGCTAACTAAGCACATTAAATGCAAAATCTCATTTACACATGACAAAAATCTTATGAAAAAATACAGTTATGATTCATGCTTTAGAGATGAAGAAATTAAGCCTTCAGAGGGAAAATCTTTTTTCTAAAGACATGGCTTATAAGCAGTGGAGTTGGAATTTGAGAAAGGCTGGCTCCAGTACTCAGGCTATCATTTTTCATTGAAAGAAAGGGAAAAAATGGAGCCAGTGGTGTGTGTATGGTAGAAAGTAGTTGAAGACATCTACAAATGCTTCCAGCCTATGCTCTGTGCTGTCCATTTCCTTTTTCATGTGAGAGGCTGGAAGAAAGGAAGAATTTTTTATTCACAGCCATGGTGAATGAAGCCAGAATGAGATTTACCAGACCATTTCTGAGAAAGATTGCCAAGGGCCACAGCTTGAGCAGTGACCATCAGAACAAGGAAGTACGGTGTTTTTACCAGCAACTTAGCAGATGGTGTGAGAGACAACCAGGAGGATGTCCAACCTGTAGACAGGTGGGAAAAAATCTTTCTGAACTAATAGCAGAACAACAGCTAGGTTTTACAGCTTGGATCACAGTTGGTAAATTATATGGATACATTTAAGGCTTCATTATATAGGTAGGTAGGAATAGCCATATTACCATAAAAACTTAGATGAGATGTGTTCTTAGTACCAAATTCTTCTTTTCTCATTGTCTACTAAAATATTTCTCAGGATCTTCTGTCCATAGTGAAATCTTACCAAATAGCATCCAAGTTCTGAACATCAATAATTTCTTTCTTTAAAATGTCATTTGTTGGCTCAGCACCAGCCACATACAACTGAGCTGGCAGGTTCGAACCCAGCCTGAGCCTGCCAAACAACAATGATGGCTACAACCAAAAAACAGCTGGACATTGTGGCAGGCGCCTGTAGTCCCAGCTACTTGGGAGGCAGAGGCAGGAGAATCACTTGAGCCCAGGAGTTGTAGGTTGCTGTGAACTGTGATGCCACAGCACTCTACCCAGGGCCACAGCTTGAGGCTGTGTCTCAAAAAAAAAAAATAATAAATAAATAAATAAATAAATAAAATAAATAAAATTTCATTTGTTGAGTGACCTAGAGACATGTGAACAGTATTTAAGCCAAAACTATTTACAACAATTATGTAAACCCTTCTTATTTATCTATTCAATACAAAGATGTAAAGTAATATATAAAAATACACAGCTAAAGGTTATTAAAAGATTACAGAAAGAACTATAAATCTGCATCTGAAATTTCCCCTTCCCTCAACAAATCTAATTCATATCTTTCATCGATTTTTTTCAAATTTTGCCTTATCTTTTCTAGTTATTAGGTGGTTAACCTCTTTTGCTGTATCTAAATTTAATTGTGTGATTGACTTTATATGTTGGCTATTGACTTCCTAATATGATAGGTGAGGATGATTGTAGCAGCCCATATAGCATATGGTTAGGAGGAGTGAGAGTTATAAGTTAACACCTGTATAGCTCCATAATGGAACACCTTGGTGAAAAGGGCATGGAAAGGGATACAACTCTCCTAACAAACAAACATGAGAGCTCACGAGATGAGAGCATCAGTGATTGGCAGTCTCTACACCTGTGGTGTTAAGAGCCACAAGATTAGCTCCACAAGAGGCTGGAGGAGAAGGAAGTTGGAGTGAGCTCATTCTATCGTGGACCCACTTACTCTTACTCTGTTGTTTCTCCTTACAGAACGCCAGTATGACATCTCTCTGCTAAAGATTACTAAACTTTGCTAAAGACTGCTAAGACCTATTCTTCTAAGACTGCTTTTCCCTCAAAGCTCTCTCTCTTTTCTCTCTCTCTCCTCTCTCTCTCTCTCTCCTGCTAAACCAAATAGCCCTCAAGCATCTAAGAGAAATAGTTCCTGAGCTAGATAGCAAAGTGGTCCACATCAATAATCCAGGAGCTGGAGACCTGGCCAGTCCCAGCCCCAATAATTGGCAACCCTGAAGGGATCCCAACAAGTGGTGTCAGAAGTGGGATAGTGAACAGCCACTGACAATGATATTTCTTACACTTTCTCATCTACTGCTTGTAATTAATTGTAGGGGAAACTAAGCCCTGATCTTTAGCATAAGACTCGCTTCCTGCTTGAGAGACCTGGAGAATCACAAGAATGACATATGAGTTGTGCGCATGCAGGAAATCAGAAAACTGGGGCTCCAAGTGGGAATGTATAAGTAAGATGTGGTGATATCAGGGCTAATGGTTATGGCAAAGATTCTCTAGATTTCAAAGGTGTCTAAATGCTGGAGGCAGAGGTTGTGCTCAAGGTCTGTGGTTTTGCAGAAACAAAGGTGGCCTTTGACCTCCACATCCTGCTTAATCAGTGCTAATGGCAGGCAAGCAGCTTTTATATACTTCTTCCTATTTTATTATAATAAATATGAACCAAAGTTTACTCAGTAGGGCTCCTCCCAGAGTTTATTAATTAGAAAAAATTTTTCCTTTTCCTTCATTTATCATTGGATTATATTAAGACTCATGGTTATTTATTTTATTCTTTGAGTTTTAACCCAATGTTATCATTATTTGTTTATTTTTCTCAAATTATTCCAGCCTTGACAATGGGGATTGGCTATTGTGCTCTTTGGAATGCCTGTTCTTTTTTCTTTTCTGTCTTGGGAGAATGTTTTACTTTCTGGCACCACAAGATGCTCCAGGCTCCTTTGAGTCTTCCTTGTCCCAGCCATGGAATCAACCACTTTTCTAAGGAGCCCTGGTTCATTTATCAGAGAATGTTATTTAGAAACCAAGATCTGAGAATTAAGTATAGTCATTGCTTCTAGGGTACTACCCTTAGAGGACAGACAGGAAATATACAAATGTATATTAACCCATGTATGAACACACACACCTATATTTTATTTTTACCCATGTACATTAATAAATATTTTATAAAAACATGAGTTCACATTGTCATATGGTATTCCAATCCACACCATAAAGTTCATTTGGTCATGCCCCTTTCTTATTTTTAACTCCTTTATTTGATAAGGAGGAACCTGAAATTCATCACCTTCAATATATTTACATGAATACAAGTCATCCACATCTATGGATATAACCAATAGCAGATCAAGGTTATTTTTAAAAAATTATACCTGTACTAAACGTGGGCCAACATTTTCTTGTCATTATTTCCTAAACAATTATTTAAATTGTATTAGGTCTTACAAGGATTCTAGAGATTATTTAAATTATATGTAAAGATATACATATGTTATGTTTAAATACTATACCATTTTATATCATGGACTTGAGTACCCATGGATTTTGTGTAAGTTAGCATAAGTAGACAGTGGGTTAGAGTGAAAAGAACAATCAATTTAGAATCAGAAGGCCTATATTACAATATCTAGTTGTGGGATTTCAATCTACATGTCAGTCTTCTTATGTCAACTACCTTGCCATGATAGCTATTGAGGTCCTGTTCAGCTCGAAACTTATTCTTCTGAGCCTTTGATCTCTTTATTTTGTTGTCTGCAATGAATTTCTAGGTCCTTAGAACCATTAATTCAGATTTATTGGTTAGAACCTTTATTTTGGGTCCCCTAACTTATATAGCAAAGATAATGTTAACTTTCTGAGAATTATGCATTTCATTCAATATTGGACAACATAAACATGACACATTCCACTTTCACAGTTCTTTTCTAAGAAAAGTTTCCAGGTACACAACAATTCCAGGCAAGCTAAGGGATCACTTTCAGGTAATTTATAACCTCTAAGAGGCCGTGTTCTACTATAAGATGCTGCCACTTAGGAACTAGACTAAGAAATAGCAACTGACCAAAGGAAAACAAGCCTATGGATTGGCCAGCACTAAAACTCTAACCATATATGCATAACAGTAATTGAATAATGTATTCAGATTCTCTCTGGGTAACCTAAACATGAGCTATAGAAGAAGATGAAGAACTACCTATAGGAGCAGGAGGTGAAAATATGCACACAAAAGGAGGTCATGAAGAATCAGGATCATAATGGACCACAATATATGTTAAAATATATGCTAAAATTAAATAAAAAATTAGACAGATAAAAGACTTCTATCATACAGAGTGAAGTTAATGGTTGCAGGAGAAGCAGAAATGAGGAAGACTGTGTTCCTCAGTAGCAGGAAGTACAGAATTTCCTACCAGTAAGAGTTAAATCTTATTGGATTTTTCCAGATCATAAGCTAATTTTTAGTGTTTATATTCTCAGGACTATTTCTGGATTCATCTGGTGCTCACTCTCATATGCTATATAATCACAATCTTACTATTTGAAGTGACCAGAATGAGTCTGTTTCTAGCCCCCAAAATAATCTAGCACGTTTTATCAAGTAGACCATAAGTTGCACAAGTGTCCAACAGTGTCTTCTTTGTACACACCACAACACATGGGGTTTAAACATTAGAGATTCTTGCTGTGCTCTGGAAACTGGGAAAGGGTGATGCTCCAAACCAGAGACTAGAGAAGCAATGCATGTGCCTGCACTCTTACATACTACTAACAAGTATCACAACATTTGCTCTTAAGACACACACTAGAAAAGTAACTGGAGTTCATTTAAAGTACACACTGTGACAGGTCATAACTTCTTTCACTGGTTATCACAAAACCACCATACTCTGAGACATTCTGAAACATTTCTGTGGTGAATCAACAGAAATCTATAAATCTAGTTAAAATGCTTGGATTTTTTTCTCCCTCAGAGGACTGTAACACAAGACAAGCTTCAGCCTGAGGTCATCATGCATTTGATTCATGACATTTTTCTCACTAGTTTATGTCTACAGGACTGAATAGTCCAAAAGTTTCTTACACAAAAATGGAAAAATAACTTCCAGGATAAGCATTTGATGCTACAATGTTTAGAATAAAAAATAATTTCTAAAATGTTTAATGATATTTAGCTTAAAAATAAAAGCCAAAGAGATAGATAAAAAAGCTAAATGAAAGATAAAAGAGTATTATCTTTACTATTACTTCAAAATATGCCACTAGTGCCAGTGACACAGGATTATCCATATATGCAAGTCTATTTTACTTTAACATATGAATACTATATTTAGTAAAATACAGTTTTATTTTTCATAAAAAATGAAAATTCCTGAATATAATCATGACTTTTGCTTATTTTCTCAGTATTCCAGATGTATAGCAGGAAATTTACATAGACTCTATACAGTTTCACAGCAAAAACATTTTCTAATGAATATTCATTTTATTAATAATATTACCATTCCAGAAGACCAAAAATCACATCACAATAAAGATATCTGTAGCAGAATGTTTATTGCAGCCCAATTCATAATTGCTAAGTTGTGGAAGAAGCCCAAGTGCCCATTGGCCTAAGAATGGATGAATAAATTGTGGTATATGTACACCATGGAATACTATGCAGCCTTAAAGAAAGATGGAGACTTTACCTCTTTTGTGTTTACATGGATGGAGCTGGAACATTTTCTTCTTAGCAAAGTATCTCAAGAATGGAAGAAAAAGTATCCAATGTACTCAGCCCTACTATGAAGCCAATCTATAGCTTTCATATGAAGGCTCTAACCCAGTTATAGCACAAGAAATGGGAGGAGGGAAAGGGAGGAGAGAGGAGGGGGAAGGATGGGTGGAGGGAGGGTGAGTGGTGGGATCACACTTACGGTGCATCTTATAAGGGTACAAGTGAAAATTACTAAATGTAGAATAT
>CAUYRH010087770.1:0-15975 GCA_963574655.1 Perodicticus potto
CTAGGCCCAGCGCCTTCCAAGAGAAAGATATACAGATAACAGAGACATTTGCTACAGTGGAGTGTTACAGACTGTTTGGCTAATGCCTGTACAGAGTGGCCAGGACAGATCTTTAGCTCTGCCTTTACTTTCCTGCCTCACACATACTACATTTTTTTCTGCCTGCATGGATTTTTGAATTATAATATTATCACCACAATGGAAACATGATAGAATATGTATCTGATTATTTGGATCCTCTACAAAAAGCTGGGCCATAGCTAACAATCTCATGAAACCCAATATTTAGTCTATTTGCTTAACTTCAATGAATGTACTTAAAAAAGAAGAAAAAAAGAAGAGGCTGTCGGGAGGCGCCAGTGGCTCAACGAGTAGGGCGCTGGCCCCATATGCCAGAGGTGGCGGGTTCAAATCCGACCTCGGCTGAACTGCAAAAAACAAAAAACTAGCCGGGCGTTGTGGTGGGTGCATGTAGTCCCAGCTACTCGGGAGGCTGAGGCAAGAGAATCGCCTAAGCCCAGGAGTTGGAGGTTGCTGTGAGCTGTGTGACGCCACTGAGGGTGATAAGGGGAGACTCTGTCTGTACAAAAAAAAAAAAAAGAAGAAGAAGAGGCTGTCATTCATGTTGCTACTCAAGCCTGTCTGTAATGTGGCATAAGATGAAGCACAGTTGGGTCTCTGCAGGGTTCATTTATTTTATTTTTGCTTTCTAATAAGAAAGATGCATCACAGAATCCATGCCCTAAATGCTGACATTTTTCAGAAAGAATTGTTTTCTTTCTACTCATGCTCTGAATGTAAAATGAATATTTGAACTGCTTCATTCATGCAAAGGCCTTTATGTCCCTTTTCTCCCTTCCACAGTTCAAGGCTAGGATAGGCAACATTATGCAATTCCGTAACAAAGGGATGCTTATTGCTGGCTGTGGGAAGAAAGATACCTAAGGGGTTAACAGTAATATTTTGCAAATTGAGGCAAGTGTAGAAAAAATACATTAGCATAAGAAAAGGTAGCCTTAGGGGATTTTCCAACTCAAATGTTTGGTACTGAGAGCTCCGTGTTACAAAGAAGGTTTACAGGAGAAAACCTTTAGCGTCTGCATTCTCAAAATGCTTTCTCAAAATACACTGCTATTGTATTTATTCTACTGGAGAGAAAAACCTCATGGTTAGAGATGGAAAATGGTTCTTTCTGGTAAGGAAAGTCAAAATTGGATATACTAGAAAAAGCTAGAGAATTCCTCAGGGATCAATCCCAAAAGGATTTCCTAAGTATGTCAGGGCTAGACTAGAGGTGATTTGAGATTGAAAGTAAAAGTCTTAAGCAGTGATGTTAATTTTTAACTAGAATGAGCCCCAAGTGTCTGTAATTCCTTTAACTCAAATGTAACAGTTTTTACTAATTAAAAAAATTGTCTCACAGTATCTGAATATAGTTAGCAGGTATTCCCTTTTATTAGTACGTAGATTTATATAAAGATTGTTGTGTAAGAAATATCCAAATTGGAGTTCTTATTATTTTTATTAGTTAAAAACATTCAAAGTATCAAAGCTTCTCACTGATTTTTATTAGAGAATATACTAATTAGTCATTTATCTGTTTTTATGAAGATGTTGAACAAGTTATAAATCAATCTTTTTTTTTTTTTTGAGACAGAGCCTCAAGCTGTCACCCTGGATAGAGTACTGTAGCATCACAGCTCACAGCAACCTCCAATTCCTGGGCTCAAGCGAGTCTCTTGCCTCCACTTCCCAAGTAGCTGGGACTACAGGCGCCCGGCACAATGCCTGGACATTTTTGGGTTGCAGCCATCATTGTTGTTTGGCAGGCCGGGCTGGATTCGAACCCGCCAGCTCAGGTGTACATGGCTCGCGCCCCAGCCCATTGAGCCACAGGCGCTGAGCCTAAATCAATCTTTTCCTTACTCTTATGAAGACTAACCAGTAAGAAAGTGATTATTTGATTCCAAATTCCATTAGCTTTAACACCACAGTGAGTAGGACTGTTTAAATAAATTATGATGCATTTAATTAATAAAGACAGAGAAGGGCCAGCTTATTTTAGATAAATTGTTTATGACATATCCATAGGGGAAATGCAAGAAAGATGTTATTTGATTTTTGAAAAAGATCTTTTCCAATAAATAAGATGCAACTTTGATTATTAAAATTGGAATAGCACAAGATCCAAGAAGATAAACCACATCCAGGAAATTTTGTCCAAAAGCTGATAATAAAATTATTTGTAAGTCACTGGATAAGGTCAGTTTTCAGGGAATCACATGTCAGGAATCGATGAGAAGTGAAGCTATCCCATGATCTTTCCATTATATGCAGATTACTCATTTTCAGGTCTTCTTGGGACAGTGAGCTTATTTGTCTTGTCCCTTCCTTTGTTTATTTATTTTATGGGTGGATATGGAAGAGATCAAGGCTTTAGGTCTGAATTCCTGAGAGGAAAAAAGTAAATGGATCTGTTTTCTCAACCACAAATAGCTCAGAAGTAGTCAATAGGGAAACTAAGGCTTGAGGGAAAAGGGGAGAAAAAGAAGAAAATCTAAAAAGTACTAGGTAATGCCTCCAACGTTGAAGTTTTTGTACTGATTTTGCTACTTTTTGAGACATTATGAACATAGCCTCCTGTATCAATGTAAGTAGAAAATGCATTCCAAAAGTCAAGTGAAATACTTCTGGATGGTACATGTTATGGCTTCCCAACACTAGTATGCAGCATTGAGAAATGATTGCAGACCAAACCCCTTTTCAGGATAAATCTGACACTTATAGTCCAAGTGCTCATTCACAAGCTATGCCATCCATTGGCTGGTTCCCAGAGACAAGGCGCCAGTATATAGAGGCAATCACTCAGCAGTAATTGATCATTTCAGTGCACATGGGAAGGTGTGGGAATTATTTTTTAATGTGGGAAACTGGGTCTAACTACGGAATATTTTATCAATACCCTGAGTTATGCTTTCTGAAAGTTTCAGATCTACCCTCGACCACAGGCTGTCTACAATCCAACTCTTTCCTGTTATGGGCACAGCATTTTCTGTTTCTGTGAGGAGAAGGTAAAATGAAGCGTTAAACTGTGTGAGGAAGAAAGGAAGCTTGGAATGCCTGCTCATTGAGACACAGTCACAGAGATAGGGAGGAGTGTAGGGGTTATGGACTACACCCTTCTTATTACAGAGAGGGACAGAGAAGCACGTTGGGTCATATTTATTTTACTTCTTGCACTTTTTCCTCTCAGTTTAGGAATCAGAAGACCATTTTAACTGAGTTTAGCATTTCCTATTTCATTTCCCATCCTGACCTCCTTTTGGCTTGGATATGTTGATGGCTATTTATCTTGGAATTCGGGTACATCAATTTTCTTCTTTTTACAGGAGGGAGAACTAAATGAAGCTGCTATTGATAAAATATCCCACAGATATCAAAACCCATGGTAAGCACATACAAAAATATTTTTAATTAATTGTATTAATGTATTTCCTTCCTAATGGGTAACAGTTAATTTTTTTTTAAGCTTTTAACTTACATTATCATTTTTATTTCATTTAGGTTGTATGGTAAAGTTATGAAATTTTGTTTCCCATAAACACAATAAATTTTCGTTATCATAGGTGTTAATTAAGGAGAGGAAAAGAGTAAAGCAACACCATTAAAATAAGAAACCGGTGGAATGTAGTGAAGGAAAGGAACAGCAAGTCTACAACTGTTAAGAATGGTAATGCTGGCTTGGGCCTGTGGCTGAACGGGCTAAGGCGATAGCCACGTACACCTGCGCTGGCGGGTTCGAATCCAGCCCAGGCCTGCCAAACAACAATGATGGCTGCAACCAAAAAATGGCCGGGCGTTGTGGCGGGCGCCTGTAGTCCCAGCTACTTGGGAAGCAGAGGCAGGAGACTCGCTTGAGCTCAGGAGTTGGAGATTGCTGTGAGCTGTGACGCCACAGCACTCTACCCAGGGTGACAGCTTGAGGCTCTGTCTCAAAAAAAATAAAATAAAATAAAGGCAATGCTCTAGCTTCACAAATAATTCTCTCTGTGGAAAAACAATATTAATTTTTTTTTTCAATTTTAAAAAAAAAACCCTTATTTCGGGCGGCACCTGTGGCTCATCGAGTAGGGTGCTGGCCCCATATACTGAAGGTGACGGGTTCAAACCCACTCTCAGCCAAACTGCAAAAAACAGAAAAATAGCTGGGCATTGTGGTGGGTGCCTGTAGTCCCAGCTACTCAGGAGGCTGAGGCAAGAGAATCGCCTAAGCCCAGGAGTTGGAGGTTGCTGGGAGCTGTGTGATGCCATGGCACTCCACCGAGGGCGATAAAGTGGGACTCTGTCTCTACAAAAGAAAAGAAAAAAAAAACAAACCCTTATTTCATGCTATTAGCCTAGAAACCATCAAATGGGTAATCTTGGTTTAATAAGCATAATCTTACTGAAGTTGCCCTATGGCTTCAACTCATGCTATTTTTTTCTTTTTCTTTCTTTCTTTTTTTTTTTTACAGTTTCACTTTGTTGCCCTTGGTACAGTGCTGTGGTGTCATAGCTCACTGCAACCTCAAACTTTTGTTTTGTTTTGTTTTTTTGAGACAGAGCCTCAAGCTGTCACTCTGGATAGAGAGCTGTGGCATCATAGCTCACAGCAACCTCCAATTCCTGGGCTCAAGAGAGTCTCTTGCCCCTGCCTCCCAAGTAGCTGGGACTTGTAGCATCCACCACAATGCCCGGCCATTTTTTGGTTGCAGCCATCATTGTTGTTTGGTGGGCCCAGGCTGGATTCAAACCTGCCAGCTCAGGTGTACGTAGCTGGCACCTTAGCCCGTTCAACCACAGGCGCCGAGCCAACCTCCAACTTTTGGGCTTAAGTGATTCTCTTGCCTCAGCCTCCTGAGTAGCTGGGACTACAGGCGCCCACCACAACACCTGGCTATTTTTTTGCTGCAGTTACCACTGCTGTTTTAGCTGGCTGGGGCCAGGTTCAAACCTGCCCCCCTCGGTATGTGGGGTCAGCACCCTACCCCCTGAGCCACAGGCACTGCACGAACTCATGTTATTTTAAGGCATTTTCTAACCAGAATTAAACCCATCTAGCCCAAGACATGTTAAATTATGGGAAAAGAATAAAATCAGCGTTTGTCATCTAGATGTAACATATGATTCAGATTCCTAAGGCGGGGAGGAATCAATCAGCATTGTTCTCGCAAGACTGCAGATTAAATAGTCTTTATTATCATAGATTTTTGGAGGTGAGGGTTTCTGGGGCCTATATCACTTCATTTTTAATTATTGAAGGTTATTAGCACGTGCAAAATTGTTGAATTTTAATCTTTTTGCTGTATCACCATAATATAACTGCATCAAACAGAGATAAGACTTCAAACCCCATGTCAAAAGCCCATACTATACCAAGATTATAAAAGATCTCACTGGGCAATTCCTAGAACTTATTTCACATATCCTATATTTAAGACCATAAAGAAATAGTTTATAACTTATTGCATGAAAAGAACATATTCTTATTAAAATATTCCACTTAATTTATTTCGATAACATTGCAGGTATCTACTGCAAACTCTATCATGTATGACTAAGCAAGGAAAAACATTAAAGTCCATTGAAAAATCAATGAAATTTCAGTAAGCATAAATGAGAAAAGCGTAAAATTCTGCATTTAATAAAAAAAAAATTTGTTGGAGAATATCTGAGAAACATTGAAGCTTTGAACATTTTCTCAGTTAAATGGCTATATTCATCAACCCATTCATATGGGTTGTACCCGGTTACAAGTATGCAACATATTTATGAAGAAGACTTTGTACTTAGGGGATTGTAGATTCAATTGGGAAATCAGGCACATATATATGAAAGAAAAAATAACAAAATCCATTTATATATGTTGAGCACCAACTTAATGAAAACAATAACTAGAAAATTATAGTTAGAAGGGTTTAAGAATTTTTTTAATGTATTGATGACACCTTGGACTTGTGTAGCTTGTGGGTTTTTGTTTAGTCTTGTTTTTAAAATTTTTTTGTTTTATTTCAAAATATTAAGGGGCAGTAGCTATGTTTTTGTTATGTGGATGGCTTATATAATGCTTTCAGTTGGGACCCATCACAGGATTATGTCTTTGTAGCTGATAAATAAGTTTTTACCCCTGTCCTCTTCTTGGTTTCCAATGTCCTTTACAACTCTTTGTGCCTGTGTGAGCCCATCATTTAGCCCCCAATTATCCGTGAGGACATTTGGTGGTGGTTTTTCCATTTGGGTCCTATTACATAACCAAATGCTGCCTACCTCTTGAAACTTTGAACACCTATACTTTGTTTTGTTTTTGTTTCTTTTTGCTTTGAGACAGAGTCTCACTTTGTCGCCCTGGGTAGAGTGCTGTGGCATCAGAGCTCACAGCAACCTCCAAACTCTTAGGCTTGAGCAGTCTTCTTGTCCCAGCCTCACAAGTATCCGGGACTATAGAATTGTGCCACTAAGCCCAGCTAGTTTTTCTGGGTTTAGTAGAGTTGGGGTCTTATTCTGGCTCAGGCTGGTCTCTGAGCTCCTGAGTTCAGGCAATCCACCTGTCTTGGCTTCCCAGATTGCTAGGATCACAGGCATGAGTCACTGCTTCGCCCAGCTACACTGTTTAAAGGCCTTTCTGCCCCACTCTTGGGTTAGCAGGATACTCTTGAAGAGGGTGCTGACTTGGACAGGCTCACGTGTGCTCTAAGCTGGCCTGAGAGCCATCTCTTTCTTAGGCAAAGTTAGTGGTGGACCTCCCTGTCACTTTTCATGTTCTGTTCTTCTCAATCACTAGTATTCCCTGAATGAATTCAGCACTGCCTGTGTTTAGAGCCGTGTTAGACTGTGTGGCCCTCATGGTAAAAAAGCTGGTTTCAGAGTTTCATGGAATTTGTATTCTAGGAGAGGAGAGAGATATTAAATTTATGGCTTTTTATACTGTTTTCCATACTTCAAAAAATATATTTTTTGAATTACAAATATAAATCTTGCTTATGGCAACAAATCAAACAACATACTAAGGAGAAAGTTAATCTTTTGCCCTAATCCATCCAGTTTGCGATGAAACCGTTCATTATGAAGGGTAGTTATAAAATTAAAGAGGGGCGCCCACCTGGACTGCGGGGTGGAGAAGCGTTCACCCAGAGAGTAGTTATTAGGCTGGTAGTGAAGGGGTGGGCATAAGAGCATTTCTGGCGGAGGGACTACATTAGCCAGGTCTTGACGTAGGAAGGAGCACATCCAGTTAGGACGTGTGCAGCCGGACCATAAAAAGAAATGGGGAAGCGAGGTTGGTAAGATGAGGAGCAGGTTTTGTGGACTCTTGTGGGCCAGGGTAAGGAATTCGGATTTTAGTCTAAGAACAGCGAGAATTCATTGGAAGATTTAAAATAGGAAGCAGCATGATCTAAATGTTTTTGTTGTGATTATTCTGGACTGTTGTAGTCCTGCATGGAGAAGGAATGGATTGGAAGGTGACAGGAACAGTTTCGGTGAGATCAGCCAGGAGAGTCTATTTTTTACAGTCTTGTCTTGACTTTTCAGTGGGTTTTGCAGACAAGCCAAAACCAATGTGCTTATGGAGAGCTGGGGCAAGGTGAAGGGTTTGAGTGGAATTTTTAAAGACATGTAAGCGTTAAATAAATGGAGAAAAGAGGAGACATTGGTTGCTGTCATAATGGGGAGCATTATAGCAATTTGATGAAACATATTTGAATAATCTCTCAAATTCCGTGCTCTCACCTATAAAATTAAGATCAAATCACATGACCAAGGCCCACAGAGCTAGTGTTTTGGTCCAGGGTGACCGATTCTTTTTTTTTTTTTTTTTTTGAAACAGAGCCTCAAGCTGTCACCCTGGGTAGAGTGCTGTGGTATCACAGCTCACAGCAACCTCCAATTCCTGGGCTCAAGCGAGTCTCCCGCCTCCGCCTCCCAAGTAGCTGGGACTACACAACGCCCGGCCATTTTTTGGTTGCAGCTATCATTGTTGTTTGGCGGGTCCTGGGGCTGGATTTGAACCCACCAGCTCAGGTGTACGTGGCTGGCGCCTTAGTCCATTGAGCCACAGGCGCCGAGCCTGGGCTTGGACATTTTTAAAGAGCTCTGTGAGTGATTCTGATGGGCAGCAAGGGCTGAGAACCTCTAGCGAAGACTGAAAGAAGAAGGGGACTGAGCCCTGGCGTTGTCCACATTGAGGGCAAGAGAAATAGGAGTCACTGTAAGAGAAAAGGAGCCTTAAAGGTGGGTGGCTTAAGACAGTAGAAGGCCACTGAGGCTGGCGAGGAATTTTGAAGAGGAGAGTTTAATACAAGGAAACCAAGAAATCAAGAAAAATAACAAATATTTGGAAGTCATCAGTGGCCTTAGGAAAAAAAGCAGTGTAGGAGAAGTAGGATGATTCGAGTGAATATTACCAGTGTCAAACAATGTTTGTCTACTAACATAGTGAAGAGTCCACTCTGGTTCTGAAATGAGAAATTCAGTAGAGGGACAATTACAGGATTTCCTCCATGCTAAAGCATACTTTTTAAATTTTGATTTTTTTGAAATCAAGATGTTTTGCAATAGTTTTTTGCAAATATCATATACAACTATAGTGCTTTTTTCCTTCCATGTAAAGTGATATTAAATCAATGGTATATTAAAAAATTCATTGCATCTTAAAGACCAATAAAAATACATATTTCAGCAGAAATGATGACTTGCTGTGTGCCAAGTGCTCAGAATTTAAGCATTTATTAATAAGCACTCTGAAGTTGCTTGGAGACTTTTATGATAGGTGTGAACAGAGGATTTCAATATAATTTACATTGATGGAGAACAATTATAATTAGGTGTGGGTTAACACCTTGTTTTCATAATTCAGGGTAATGTACTCTTCCTCTAAATATTTTAAGTTCCTCTAGATATGTGACCCAATGATTTATTCATTTTCATCCAGTCTTTTCTGTTTGCAAGGGGATGTTTTCCAATACATACATACATTACTTCTAATTTCCACATACATAATAAAAAGCATAGATAGGAAATAGAGGAACAGTTTATAGTCCAGTTAAGGAAGTCATATGAGAATGTATTGGCAAATGATGAATTGGCAGGGATTTCTGTGTTGTTCTAATAGTGAATTCTGTAGAAGCTGCACATCAGTACTCAAGAGCTCACCCTGGCCTCTAGGGAGGGGCTTCAACAAATGATACAATGGCTGGCTCCAGGGATGCCTCTGTTTCTCTTTTGTGATGAGAGAAAACTTTTTTTTTTTGAGACAGAGCCTCAAGCTGTCACCCGGGGTAGAGTGCCATGGCATTACAGCTCACAGTAACCTCCAATTCCTGGGCTCAAGCAAATCTCCCAAGTAGCTGGGACTACAGGCTCCCGCCACAACACCCGACCATTTTTTGGTTGTAGCCCGTCATTGTTGTTTGGCAGGCCTGGGCTGGATTCGAACCCGCCAGCTCAGGTGTACGTGGCTGGCGCTTTAGCTGCTTAAGCCACAGGCGCCGAGCCAGAAAACTTTCTTTTATGATAGTCTTAGTTGTTTCTGAATCACTGAACTCTAGAAAGAAAATTATTTCTAAGGTCAGAATTTCTTTAGATCTTTGGAATATGACTTATTTAGGTGCTTGTTATCATTGCATTTTTAAACAGCTGAGGATAAGATTCATCTCAAAATCACTGGATTTCTCTAAAGCTACCTTGATTTCGAGGTAGATAAGTTTGGAAAAGGACCGTGTTCTGGTCACTCTTTCTGCTCATGATTCGATACTGATGAGTTGCTAAACTTCATTTCCTTCCGCAGTGTGCTGTTTTTCTTTACCTCAGGGATAGTGGGTCAGCAAACATGAAATACTGAAATACAAATCCAATTCCTAAAGTTAAAAATATCAAAGCGGCAATCCCAAATTATACAAAAAGTAGACATAATATATTTGTCCACACATAAATAGATTCTGAATTTCCCTGCCCTTTTCTAGGTCAGAAGGAAGAATTTAGACAAAGTATTTTTGGAAACCATCTACCCTAAATCTCCTTCCCCTTCCTTCGCCCCACACCTGTAGGGAGAATCTATGGAAAACTACTCAAAGTAATGAAATCACCAGGCAGTCAGAATTTTCACCCATCCCTGACAGTTTTCAGTTAGTCACCTAGTTAGGGAAAGCCTTTCACTGCAATAGGAGCTCACCCGTGGGAAGGTGGCCCCCTAGACTCGGTCTCCCACTAATCTGGCATGTCCTCTGAGGCCTCCCTCCTCAAACCTGTGAGATTCCTTTCTGTATGCATTTTCTTTGTTTTTGCATGTGCTCTTTGTTCTACCTGAAATAACTTAAACTGTCTCACAAAGCACCCCACCCCCCATCTGTTTCTTTGACTTATTCATAAAACCAGGAATTCCACATTCATTCTCCATTCAGTAATGACAGCCAGGTGCTGCGTGATGTCTTGGTCACTGATGAACCAAATGAGACCATATAACACAGTCCTGCGAGGTTATAGGCCTGTACAGTTACAGTCCCTTGTCTATGTTTAGGAGACACGCAAATCTTTACCACCGTGTCACAATTGCCTGCACACAGTTCCGCGCGGTCACAGGCTATACAGGTGCATGGCTGGGAGCAGCAGGCCTCACCACACAGCTTAGGAGTGTAGAGGCTGCACCATCTCGGTTTGGGTAAAGACACTCTTTTCCTACAACAAGGAAATTGCCTACTGGCCCATTTCTCAGAATGTATCCCTGTCGTTAAGCAATTCATGACTGCGTTTATTAAATTCATACCAGATGGTAGATACTGCAGCAAAGCACTCAGGAAACAAAGCCGATTGAAGGTATGGCAGCCACTATCAAGCAATTCATAGCAGAGAGGGGAACTAAGAACAGGAGATGCAACAGTTTAGCTCAAGAAGATGAGGTAGATTGAGAAGCAGCGAGCCAGCCCCCATCAAGAAGCAGCTCGTCTTGCTCTCTGGAGCCTTTATTCACACTTCAAGACACAGGTTGGAAAAAAAAAAAGTACAAGTTGAACCTGCTCTTTCTTCTGTCCACCTTCCCGGGGGCCCTCCCTCCAGACTCTGTTTTGTTGAAGACCATGATTCCGCCACGCCATATTCATCTTCCCCATGAGACTGCCGGGCATGGAGGTATTTTGCTTTCTCTTTCTTTCCCTTGTATTTAACACATTGCTTTGCACCTGTGGGACACATAATAATATTTGCTGAGTTAGCCACAAAAAACAAGTCCTGCTCCTTACTGTACTCCTAACAGCACGAATTGATATAGTTCATGCTTGAGAGGCTGAATGAGCTCATCACGAGGACTTCCTGAGAGACTAAATCTAAGCTGGGCCTGGAGAGAACATTTTAGGAAAAGCTCTAGCCGGCTCCTTGGGTGAGTTTTTTAATACATTCAAATGAAAGACTTGTTGAGATTACTAAATCAACAGAATTACTCAGAGGCAAACATCATTCTAGAAAGAAATGGTGATATGCTTCCGACCTAATGCCACAACAAAGTTGCCTCTTAGCCAACTGGGGCTTCTCATACCCATACCCTTAGTGTAAGTATTTGCTAGTTATTTGCTGATTTATAGATTTGTCTCAGGAATAATGTTTTAAGAAACACTTTGAGTTTCTCTGGACTCCCATTGTCAAGGTGAGAGTCAAGGAGGCAGCAAATTCCAAGGTGAGGACAGCCAGCCTGGTGTCAGCCATGAAGAGGAGAAAAGTGTGGGTGAAAAGATTAGAATTAACTACAACCTCCCCTGGGCTTATTTGGGAGGCATTATTTTTTTTTTTTTAAGTTTTTGGCCAGGGCCAGGTTGAACCCGCCACTTCTAGCATATGGGGCCGGCGCCCTACTCCTTTGAGCCACAGGCGCCGCCCATTGGGAGGCATTTTTATTTGTGAGAGGATTTTTTATCTTTTTAAATTTCTGATTAATATGATGGTACACACAATTAGGCCACCTTGCTTGCATTAGTAAGGCAAAGTCTAAATAGTAGGTATATCCCTCACCTAGGAAGTGTGCCATATACCCTCACTTGTTCCCCCGGGGAAGGAACACAGCAACTTTCCTTCTCCTTGGATTCAATTGAGTTTTTCTCTTATGTGAGAATGTGATTGTTAATCTACAACTTTCAAATCAGTATTGAGTACATGTGATGCCTGTCTTTCCATTCTCAGGATACTTAGGAGAGAGTTCACCAAATCTAAGTTGTAACAAATGATATAAAATCTCCATCTTTTTATGGCTGAATCATATTCCACAGTATACATTATACCACAATATATTAATCCATTCATATGTCAAAGGGAATTTGGGCTGTTTTTACATCTTTGCAATTATAAATTGGGATGCTATAAACATTTGATTACATATGTCCTTATGGTAACATGACTTTGTTTCTCTTGGGTAGATATTTAGTAATGGGATTTCAGGTTCAAATGGAAGGTGCATTTTTAGTTCTCTGAGGACTTTCCATATTTCTTTGCATAAAGACTAATTTACTGTCCCACCAACAGTGAAGGACTCCTCCCTCCTCCCCACACCTATACCAGCAACTGTTGCTTGGGGACCTTGTGATGTGGGCCATTCTCACAGGCGTTAGGTGATATCGCAAAGTGGTTTTGATTTATATTTCTCTAATAATTAGAGATGTTGAACATTTTTTCATAAGTTGACCATTCATCTATCTTCATAAGAAAAGATTCTGCTTATGTCTCTTGCCCAGATTTTAATGGGGTTGTTTGCTCTTCTTGTTTGTTTATTTGCTTGAGTTCTTCATGGATTCTAATTACTTATCCCTTTGTCAGGTTCATAGCATGCAAATGTCTTCTCTCATTCTGAAGGTTGTCTCTGTCTGTATGCAGAAACTTTTAAAATAGATCAGGTCCCATTTATTTTTATTGTTGCTACAATTGCCTTTGGGATCTTCTTTATAAATTCTTTCACAAGATCAAGGTCACTAAGAGTCTTTTCTGCACTTGCTTCCACATTTTTTTGTGCCTTAAGTTTAAATCTTTTATGTATTATGAGTTAATTTTTATAAGTGGTTAAAGGTGCATGTCCAGTTTCAGATTTTACCAGTTCTCGCAGTACCATTTATTAAATAGAGATTCTTTTCTCCAAAGATCAGGTGGTGATATAGGACTGATTTTATCTCTAGATTTTCTACTCCATTTCATAGACCTATGTCTCTGTTTTTATGCCAGTACCATGCTGTTTTGATCATGATAGACTTGTAGTATAATCTGATGGTAATATGATGCCTCCAGAGTTGTTCTTATTTCATAGAATTATGTTGACTATTCAGGTGCTTTTCCAGTTTTGTATAAAACATAGGACTATTTTTTCAAGATCTTCAAGGTATGACATTGGTATTTTAATGGGGATTGTATTGAATCCGTTGATTACTGTGAGTACAATAGGCATTTTATTTTATTATTATTATTTTTTTTTGTAGAGGCAGAGTCTCACTTTATCACCCTCAGTAGAGTGCTGTAGTGTCACACAGCTTACAGCAACCTCCAACTCCTGGGCTTAGGCGGTTCTCTTGCCTCAGCCTCTGGAGTAGCTGGGACCACAGGCGACCGCCATAATGCCCCAGCTATTTTTTGTTGCAGTTCGGCTGGGGCTGGGTTTGAACCTGCCACCCTCAGTATATGTGGCCGGCACCTTACTGACTGAGCCACAGGCACCACCTGATATAGGCATTTTAATAATATTGAGTCTTCCTAGCCATGAGCATGGTATGTTCTTCTATCTGTTAACATCCTCTGCTATTTCTTTTCTCAGTGTTTCATAGTTCTCTCTGTAGCGATCCTTAATGCCCTTTGTTCAGTAAATTCCAAGGTATTTTATTTCCTTTGGTGTTATTATGAAGGGTATTGCATTTTTGATTCTCAGCTTGCCTGTTGTTGGCATATATTGAGACTACTGATTTGTGAATGTTAGTTTTATTTCACAGAGTATTGCTGTGATTCTTGATCACTTCCAGGAGTCTTGTGGTTGAGTCCTTGTGATTTTTTAAGTATAATATATTGTCAGCAAAGAGTGAAAATTTGACCTCCACTTTCCCCATTTGGACACCCGATATCCTTCTCTTGCCTGATTGCATTGGTCAGGACTTCTAGCACTATGTTGAATAGTAGTGGCGATAATGGGCATCCATGTCTTCAAGTTCTAAGCAGAAATGCTTTTGGTTTTTCTCCATTCAATATGATATTAGCTGTAGGTTTGTCATAGATGGCTTCTCACAGCTAAAGGAATGTTCCATCTATGCTTATTTTTTTAACCGTTCTTATCAAAAAAGGACACAATTTTGTCAGATGCTTTTTCTACATCTATTGAGAGGATCATATGGTCTTTGTTTTTAAATGGTGAATTATGTTTATGGATTTGCATATGTTGAACCAGCTTTGAAGTGCTGGGATGAAGCCCACCTGGTCGCAATGTATTATTTTTTTGATGTGTAGCTGAATTCTATTTGCTAGGATTTTACTGAGTGTTTTTGTATCAATATTCATTAATGACATTGGTCTATGGTTTTTTTCTTTTTTTGAGTCTTTTCCTGGTTTTGGTATCAGGGTGATATTTGCTTAGTAGAGGGGCTGGGAAGGGTTCCTTCTCCATGTTTTGGAACAGGTTCTGCAATATAGGTATGAGCTCTTTTTTGAAAGCTTGGTAGAATTCTGATGTGGAATTGTCAGGTCTAGGATTTTTGTTGTTGTTGTGTTGTAAGCTATTTTATTGTTGTTGTAATTTTGGTGTTTGATATTCATCTGTTCAAAAGTTCTATTTCTTCCTGGTTGAGTCTAGGGAAGTAGTGTGATTCCAGAAATTTGTCCATTTCCTTCATATTTTCAAATTTTGGGGTATAGAGTTTTTTATAGTATTCAATGATCTTTTTTATCTTTGCAGTGTCTATTGTTATTTCTCCCTTTTTATTTCTGATTGAGGTTGTTAGAGATCTTACTGTTTTATTTCTAGTTAATCTGGTCAAGGGGTTATCAGCTTTATCTTTTTAAAGAATCAATTTTTTTTTTTTGTTAATTTTCTGAATCGTTCTTTTGTTCTCTAATATAATTTGGATTTTCTTTTCACCTGCTAGGTATGGGATTGGATTGTTCTTCCTTTGAAGTTCCTTGAGATGATTGTTTAGGTTGTTGATTTGTGCTTTTTCTATTTTGGGGAGTGTGGGCATTTAATGTGTTAAATTTCAATCTTAGTTTTGCTTTTGCAGTATCCCATAGATTTTGGTAGCTTTCATTGTCATTTTGGTCAAGGAATTTGGTGATTTCATTCTTTATCTCTTTCTTGTCTGAGCTATCATTCAGCAAAAGGTTGTTTAACATCCATGACTTCATGAGGGGATATGTGTTTCTGTTGGAATTGAGTTCTACTTTTATTTTGTTGTGGTCTGTGGAGATACAAGGTATAATTTGTACCTAGGATATGATTGATCTTGAAGAATGATCCATAAGCTGATGAGAAGAACTGTATACTCTGTAGTATTGTAATGAAATGTTTTGTATACATCTGTTAAGCTCAATTTTTCTAGGGGGGATTGTGTTTAGGTCCATCATTTTCTTTATTTAGCTTCTGCTTGGAAGATCTGTCCAGTTCTGTCAGTGGGGTGTTGAAGTCCCCAATTATTATGGCATGGTGGGTTATCATATTGTTCAAATCAAGAAGAGGTTATTTCTGGCTCGGCGCCTATGGCTCAAAGGGCTAAGGTGCCAGCCACATACACCTGAGCTAGCGGGATCGAATCCAGCCCGGGCCCGCCAAACAACAATGACGGCTGCAACCAAAAAATGTCCGGGCGTTGTGGCGGATGCCTGTAGTCCCAGCTACTTGGGAGGCAGAGGCAGGAGACTCGCTTGAGCCCAGGAATTGGAGGTTGCTGTGAGCTGTGATGCCACATCACTCTATCCAGGGTGACAGCTTGAGGCTCT
>CAUYRH010087772.1:0-34200 GCA_963574655.1 Perodicticus potto
TTTGGGGCAAAAAAAAAAAAAAAAAAAAAAAAAAAAAACACCCAGGGTATCTAAGGGAGGATACACAAGCGCTGCTAACATTAATGGCCTACAGAGAAGGAAATTGGCTAGCTGGAGTCCAAGGAAGGGAGTAACTAATTATATTTTTTCACTTTATACCCTTCTGTATCATGTGCATGTATTACCTACGGCAAAAAAAAAAAAAATGTTTAAGGAATGTACACTTGAACTTCATGTCCATCCTATAGTGTTAACACAATTCCCACTTCCATTCTGGTGGAAAGTTAAGACGAAAGACTTAGAAAAGGTGCCTACCAGAGAAATACACTTTGTCCCCATGGTGGCTGCACTATAATCTTCCCACTTCTGTCACTGACCTTGCCACTGTTCAGTTACTGTGCTTAAAACCTTAGAGCTGTTTCATTTCTTTCTTTCTATATTTTCCCCATACGCAAATAGTCCCCATAATCAAATCCTGTTCCTTCTTTCTTGACCTCTGTCCCTTCCTCATTTTCAACACCAACATCCTTGTTGTGATACTAAATACACATCTGAGCTTTTTGACATGTCTTTGGAGTAGCTTCCTCCCTCTAAGACATGCTGCCATCTACAACTGGATTTATCTTTCTAACACAATGCTTCCCATGCCATGATCTTACTCAGTCATTTCCAGTTAACTATTACCTGCAGGGTATAAAATGAAATCTCAGCAGCCTGGCATTTGAAGTGATCTGCAGTTAGGTAGAATATCTCTTGCCAGCCATATTTCTAGAATCTAGAAGTCTTGGGTAAGAATTTTTAATTCAACCAGTTAGGCAATTTTTCTTTAAATATGTCTTATTTTATCTACCTTTATCATTTTCCCAAATGATCCTTTCTGCCTAGTATGTTCTCTTTTCCCTTATACAAATAGCAAGAAAAAACAAAACAAAAGCAAATCACATGCATCACACTTCAAATCCTACCAATCCAAGAAGCCCACCAAGATGTATTTAACTTATAGTAATATCACTTTGCTGAACTCATACCTTTATCCATATTTTAGCATTGTTTATTTTATACTTCATGGCATCATCCATAGCAGTTATCCTCAAAATGCTTTTATTTTAAAAATAATTAGAAGAAAACCTTTAGACCCACTGTTACTACACAGTCATGGCCAGCCTACTTCTGTTTACACAGGAACTTGATGAAATTAACATTTGAAAAAGCTCACCATGAAATTTATATAAGCCTCCTAGGTGATCCAGTAGAGTCTCCAGTGATTTGGATACTGGAAGCAACTCTAAAAATCTGTGGATCACTATATCAAATACAGGAAGGAATCGTAGACACACATTTCCAAAATAGATGGGCAGATAGGGTGACTGGATCTGTACAGGAGGTTCAACCTGCTCTGCCAGGCCCTCAAAATACAGCTTCTCAGGATATTTCTACGGAAGGAAGGAGATGATAAATGTTTAGAGCACCTTTTAAAAAATTCTCTTACAAGTGCAAAATAAACTTGAAATATTATTTAGATATTTTTATAAGGAAATAGAAATTGTACTTTATTATAATTTACTTTTTATATCATACTTATGTCTACTAAAACACAATTACAATTTATTTCTAACATTAGAGAAACTCTAGAACTTTGAAGAAGCTTAGAGAGCAATTTACTTCTATACAGACACAGAAAACATTAGAACCATACAGAAAAAGGTTATTTAAACCAAATCAATTAATCAAACACCTAAGTATGGCTTTAAAAGGATTACTTGAAACACTCATTAGAATTCCTACCTTGTGATAATTCATGTGCTTAGTGTGCCAGTCATTCTGGAGCCAGTGCTCTGGGGAGTTTTCCTTCACAAAGTCACTTACTCGATTTCTAAAATCATTTGGTTTGAGTAATAGCAACTGAATTATGAAATAACACACCTGGGCTTCATTTCCTTCATGACTACGCATGGCCTTTGAAGAACAACAGAAAAATTATGTAAAAATGCCCAAGCTGTGCAAAAGCAAAGCTCTTCCATTTGATAGTCTAAATTTTAATAGAGTAAAATCTTATTATTAGAATTTCCTTAGATGTCCAGTCTATCCCAATCCAAGCCTTCAGCATTCCCCAAACATATCTTACCTCTTTGGGGGCCTATGCGTAACTCACAATTCCTTCTGCCTACAATGTTTATCTTTATTTTCTTTTAATTTAATCTAACCATCACTATCGCCTAGGTTGCTGTGATTTCTGTTTTCTGGTACTGCTTTTCCCCACGTCTCTATCTTATCCTTTTGTTTTCCTGGTTTATAGACTTACCTTATTTCCTCTAATATATTATAACTAATTTCATATCTATGCTTGACAGCTAGGGTGTTAATGTTAGCAAACTAAGCCACCCAAAATTATCGCCATCATAGAATTTTTTTTTTAATGCAGCATTCTCTACCCTGGTTCAGTGTCTTTTCTTAAAAATTTTCTTGAAATAGATACAACAAAGTCAGAAGAAGAAAACATTTGGTGGAGGTTGGGTGGCTATGAGAAACATTCAGTTATGAATGGGGCTACGAACTGTACAGAAATGGTTACATTAGCATTTCACAAAGAAATGTAGCCACTTGTTACTACTTCCTTTGGGGAAGTAGTACTACTAGTGGGAGGGGGAGCAGGTCCTCAAACTATGGCCTGTGGGCCACATGTGGCCTACCGAGGACATTTATCTGGCCCACTGGGTGTTTTTGCTGCAGCTGCCTGTCCTGCTTTAGCAGCTGACTCATCCCAGACCGCAGTGTGCGTGTGGAATGTGCGCGCACTCTCCAACTCCCCTCCTTCTCTCTGTCTCTCAACTCCTCCTCTCAGTCTCATATGAGACTTAGACTTGTGATCAGAGGAGTCACGAGCTTGCCTGTGCAGAGCCTGCTGCTGCCTGAGGACCGAGGTAAAAACAAGTTAGGATTTATTTTTTTTTTAAGTTAGGAGGTCTGTTTTTTTTTTTTATTTGCAGTTAGTAGGGCCTTTTTATGCAGTTAAGGGGGGGCCTTTTTTTTGGAGCAGTTTTTGGCTGTGGCTGGGTTTGAACCCACCACCTCCGGTATATGGAGCTGGCGCCCTACTCCTTTGAGCCACAGGTGCTGCCCCTGTTTTGTTTTCTTACTTCAAAATAAGATATGTGCAGTGTGCATAGGAATTTGTTCATAGTTTTTTTTTTAAACTATAGTCTGGCCCTCAAATGGTCTGAGGGATAGTGAACTGGCCCCCTGTTTAAAAAGTTTGAGGACCCCTGCTTTAGAGAATCAATTCAAGGTTCAGCTGCTTATATTTCTAGGGCATCACAAGATTAGGACTCTACCTATTTTATTTACTTTGTATCTTCTGTGCATAAAACACAGTAGGTATTCAATATGCATTTACTGAATGAATGAATAAGAGAATTGGGAGATCTCTAGCTCCTTAGGGAAGGAATAGCATTGTTTAAATATAGTATAAATACATTAAATTCTTTAAGGCAATGTGGAGTAGATCAGCACAAGTTCTATCAGTCATATACCTGGATCCAAAAGAGAATAAGAAAATCTTCATCTCCACAATCTTTTCTAATACTTTTTAAAAAGGTATTGAGCATAAAACTGTCTGACCTTAATAACTACTAAAAATAATTTTGTTAATCATGCCATGCCACATTGTATTACATTAACATTTGTCTCATATTTGTTTTGAAAATAATTCTTTTACCCAATATGAGTAACCTCAACTACAGTGGCATAAAAAAAGAAAACTGACGTCCTTCAGTATACAGAGTTAGATTCATTTCATTAAAATTCTATCATGCCCATTTCATCTGCTGTAGAAGAGAAGGTGGGTTCCAGCCAAGTGCTAGGAAATATTTTATCCCTTTGTTAAGACAACTATAGAAAGACAGAATCTTAATATTAAATAGAACTTTAGAAAATTATTTGGTTCAATTGTTGTTGATTATCTAGTTTTGGATTGATTTTCTCTGGTAACAAATACAGTCACCTTCATTCTTAGACAGCTATTTTCATTATTAGTGCTAATAGTTAAAATGTAACCTGATACCTGTCAGTTTCATTCATTGGTACCACATTTGCCTTAGGGAGTCACACAGAAAGACTAATTCCTTAATTATGATAGTTTTCAAGCACTGGAAGCAAGAAGATTTCTTTTTTGCTTATGGGAATTTTGATTTTTATAGA
This sequence comes from Perodicticus potto, assembly GCA_963574655.1. Lineage (NCBI taxonomy): Eukaryota > Metazoa > Chordata > Mammalia > Primates > Lorisidae > Perodicticus > Perodicticus potto. Next base: position 4,198 of record CAUYRH010087772.1, read on the forward strand.
GTTAATAAATCAGAATACATATCCAATAACAGGTAGCACTGTTACTTAGGTAATATACATATAAACATGTATTTACTAATTTCATTTCTGGATTTATTACTGCCTTAAGGCATATTCTGTAAGTTGCCAGTCTTAATATTACTTTATACTTTACTTCAGTTCACTGTGTTGTCTATAAAGTTGTATATAAAGTTGAAAGCCAATTTGAAAAATGGTATCATATTTTGAAGGGCCTTTCACCTTTCTATTGTTTTGAAGCAAAGCCTTTTTACAGGAATTTATCATGGTGTTTAGGTCTTCTGCTTCTGTTTTCAACCTGAAATTACCCTGTTTCCAGTTTCCTGATGTAGCACATGAAATATAACAGCAACCATTCTCCAGTTGTTGAATAAAGTAGTTCCGGATTAAAACCAGTGGGAGATCACTAGTCTATTCATTTAGAACAAGTAATACTTTATATTGGACAAGTAGAAATTATTCCCGATTCAATAACCAGGGTGACTTTTGAAGAAAAACAGTTTAGATTAACTAAACTTATAAAGTTTACTTTATTTTCAAGGCCCTTTTTGTTTTTGGTATCTGCATTTTAATATTTTCACAAGGGAAGCATACATTTTCATTACATTTCTCTCAAGTTAGGAATAGTGTCTTAATCATTTTAACTGCGGTAACTCATTTAAATTAGATGCATTCTCAAACATCATTTAAAGTCTATAACTGACTTCAAATGTGATAGAGCTGCCTCTTAATTTTCAGAAGTTATATTAATATAGTTTTTTAGATTTAAACACATACTCTCAAACAGAACTTAGAGAATACTTAGCACTTGAATAAAGTACTTAACCATTAATTCCTTTAATTAAACAGAAAACTTACAAATATTTAGCATTTGAAATAAAGTTTTAACCATAAATTCCTAATTAATATTCTTGGTCACTATCTTGGTATAGTCCCCAGGAATTGTGGACTGGTGCTGATTTATAAAGTGATACTTCTTTACAGATAAATACAGGAAGTTTAGAAATGTATTTATTCTTACCAGGCAAAGAATTAATCTGTCCAATGTAACAATGTTGTACTTCCATACCATGTCATTAAGAATTTCAATGCATTTATTGAGTTGCTGACCCCCTGCTGAGGTAGAGAACTCATATACCAGGAAATCTGCAAACGTTCTCACATGGGCCACCAAGGCCCTGGCTCCAATTCTCTCTAATACCCTGGAAGGCAGAGAGTAAAATTTAACTTCCATTGCTGTATGGATGTAACAGTTTGCCAAATGGCATGTAAATCAGGTTTTTGGCTCACCTATAGCCTATTTGATTAATATGATCTGTTTCCAAGAGCATTTTCCAGAGAAGACAAAGAAAGAGTGGAGGGGAGCTCTGCACAAAATGGGTGATAATGTCATTTTCATTGCTCATTGACTTCCACTTCCTATACTCCTCCTCCACATTTTTTTTAAGATTAAAGCGGCTTTCCTGAGGTACATTATTTTGTTTGAAGAATGCCTAAAAGGAAGACCAAACGTTTATTTCATTGATAATAGTAAGAAGAGCACCAGATATGGAGTTACGAAGCCAGTTTTAAACTCAATTCTGAAATCAACATACTCTTCAGTGATCTTGGGCAACATAGTAATTAAAGTCTGAATTTGTATACCTGGAAAGTACACAGGCTTAACTAGAATATCTATGATTCTTTTTCCTAGAATTCCTAAATAGAAATGCTAAGAAGCTTGAATTCAAAACCTCTTTAACCATCTGTTGATACTTCTACTTAACTCAGAGAATAAAGAAAAAAAAAAGCTGGGTTGGGGCGTGGAGATTGTACCTACGTTTTGGTTACCTATGTCAGTGTTTCTATGAGAAATCTCCATTACACTGGCCCAATTGCACATGTACTGACTCAGAAGCTCGGAGGCCCAGCTCCAGCATAGGGCCACACCTATGGTGCATCTTAGAGGTGTACAGGCGGAACTTACTAAATGCAGAATACAAATGTCTTCATACAATAACTAAGAAAATGCCATGAAGGCTATGTTGAGCAGTTTGAGGAAAACATTTCAGATTATATATGAAACCAGCACATTGTGCCCCTTGATTGCACTAGCGTATGCAGCTAAGATTTAATACAAAAAAAATAATAAAAATAAGAGACATACATAGGACTTAAAGTCTTCTGACATAATATTCAAAATGTGCAAGAGACAACAGAAAAATTTTTGTCATATCAAGATCTGAGAATGTCACAACTTACATGACAGAAGTAATCAACTGACAGCAATCCCTAGATGAATCAGATATTGAAACTATCTCACAAAGATTTTAAAGCAACAATCTTAAAGTGATTCAGTATATAATTATTAATGTATTTGACACAAATGAAAAATGGAAAAAATTAGCAAAGAAACACAACTTTTGAAAATCAACCAAATGGTAATTAAAAACTGAAAAAATGCAATGACAATTACAAATTCTTTGGAGTACATCAAAGATAACCTGGCAATGAAAATAGAATCAGTGAATTTGACACTAGATCAGCAGCATGTGTTCAATCTGAATAAAAATGAAAAAAAAAGGTAAAAACAATGAACAGATTCATAGGGAGCAATGGGAATATAATAAAAGGTCTAACATTTGTTTTGGAGTTAAAGAAAGAGAAAAGTGTGTGGCTGAAAGATTTGAGAGAAATAATGGGTAAACATCTTCTAATTTTGGTAAAAGACAAAAACATACATTCCAGAAGCTAAGTGAAACCTAAATAGAATAAATGTCCCCCCCCAAAAAAAATCCACAATAAAACACATTATAGTTAAAGACCTGAAAAATAAAGACAAAAATACAATCTTGATAACAGCTAGGGAGAAAAAGGATGTTACTGCTAGAGGAACATCAATGTACATGAAAATGGGTTTAAAGAAGAAAAGAAAATGGCCAATAAACATGTGAGAAAATGATCAACATCATCAGTGAAATGAAAATTAAAACCACAATGACCTATGACCTTAACACATTTAGAATGGCTTTTATTAAAAAGTCCAAAACAAATAGATGCTGACATGGATATAGAGAGAAAAGAATACTTCTACACTGTTGGTGGGCCTGAAAATTAGTACTATTTCTGTGGAAAACAGTATGGAGAATCCTCAAAGAACTAAAAGTAGACCTACCATTCAATGCAGCTCTCTCACTACTTGGTATTTATCCAAAGGAAAAGAAGTCATCCTGTTAAAAGGATACCTGTACTTGAACATTTATTTCAGTACAATGTATAATTGCAAAGTTGTGGAATCAACCCAAGTGTCCATCCATTCATGAGTAGATTAACAAAATGTGGTATAGGTATGCTATGAAATACACATACTGCTCAGCCATGAGGAAGGATGAATTAAGGCCTTTTGCAAAAATTTTGATAGAACTGGTGATGATTATCCTAAGTGAAGTATCTAAAGAATAGAAAAACAAACAGCACATGTACTGGATATTAAAGTGAAACTAACCAATGAGCCCTCATGTGCACAGAGGGAAGTAAAACTCTAGAAATCAAGCAGGGGAGAGGGGAGAAGAGGAGATGGGTGAAAACATACCTAACAGTACAATCAGTACTGTCTGGTAATGAGTGCATTTAAACTCTGGTGCAAGCATAGCAAAATTGATACATGTAACCAAAAAGCATTTGTACCCCCATAATAATTTGAAATAAAAAATAAAAAGATTGGCCTATCCTCAGAGGTGAAGGCCTCCTGGGACAGTGACCTCATCGGAGCCCAAACTGGACTGAGGATGCCTGGGGCAAATTCTCATGGCTCCAGCTTGTGTCATCACCCCTCAAGAGCCCCAGGTCTGCCTTATGTGGAGCGCCAGGAGATAAAATTTCTTTTGGACACCGGAGCAACCTTTTCCGTACTCCTCTCTAACCCTGGTCTTTTATCTCCCAAATCCATAACTATACAGGGAGTGTCTGGAAAGCCAGTTACCAAATTTTTCTCCCAGCCTTTAAGCTGCAATTGGGATGACTTGCTGTTCTTTCATGCCTCCCTAATCATGCCTGAAAGTCCTGCTCCCCGTTTGGGGAGGGACATACTAACTAAAACAGGATCTTTTCCCTCCTGGAGATCTAGTCATGATCAAAACTCCTCCCTCTAATTCACCCTCCCTGACCCCAACAAGGTGACAATTTTTCAGGGCACATATGACTGGGTAGAGAGCACGGAAAGAAGACGCTGCTATATAGGTAAGTAGGGGAAAATAATTTTTTAGAGCTACTTGACTATTATAAGAAAAGGGGAAAAGGATATTTGAAACAAACTCATTAGGAACATCACAGTTTTCAAATCTTAAACACATGACATTGCAGGAGAAAAGTGCTCACAGACCTGGAGATGGGATACATTTACCTGAGAAGCAACTACTACTTCCTCTTTGTCCTCCTTCCCTTGATTTCCATCCCAGGTGAGATTATCTGGACATATTACACCTGCATCTTGATAATATGCCTTTAAAGACATCAGCACAATCCCTTCACCTGCTACCACCATATCCACAGATGGACCTTGATGTGCAGAAAAAAAAATCCCCCTTTCTACTCATTATCACAAGAGAGTCAGGAACAATGAGGTTCCAAATCGAGAGCCAAGTGTGATTTTCTTATTTCTTGCTCTCAGGTGTCCTACTCTGCCAGCAATTTCTCCTAAGGCAATGGGAATATATGTGGAAGTTCCTGTCTCCATTAACTACAAGCAGACTGAACTCAATTTTCATAAATGTATCTGGAAACCCTCATGCTTGACACTGGCCTAACCTTATTATCACATGGGGGCACTCAACTGAAACTACGTGAATGAAACAATCCAGACTGACATAATATACTTGAAAGCAGAATCACAGATGACAGTACTTAAACAGGATGGGGAATCCTAACTGGAAGCCTGGGCTGAGAACCACTTAGATAAGCATTGCCTCTCAGGCTTTAATATGCAGACAAGCCATTTGGTACTCTGGGCCACTGTAAGTATGTGATCTGCAAGAGAAGCAGTAATTCTATCTTGAAGCCATAATCACTTTTTTTTACAATGCCCATTTAGGTCCTTATTTAAGGAACAAGTACTGAGCCATTAAACATAGAACCAAGATTGCAGAATTCCCCATGAAGGAAAAAGCTGAGCAGATAATCTCTGTTTCTTTTGTGGTCTAGCTGATGTCAGCCAGATTACCAGATGGCAAGAACCCATTGCAACAAGACAGGGTTATCTACACAGAGAAAGCTCCTGAACAGTTTCCCAAGCTCCTTTCTCTTTCACAACCTTATGGTCAGCTGAGGAAATGGTCTTTGCAACATTAGTCTGCCATCTCCTCATGTTGCTCTTGAATAAACTGCATATTTTCTACTAGGTCTTCTGTGCTGAGTTTGGCTTCTAAAGTGAGTAGGCAAACTTGAGTTTGAATAAAATTTTGCACTTTTTGAGCCTATGAAGTGGATTCTTCAACAATCCCACCCCGCAATGTTGCTGTTACTTATGCTAGACTATAGCAGCACTCAGCTAGAGAACACAGTAGAGTCTCTCCTACCCAACACTTTTTTAACCCAAATACTTTTGGTCTAAGTGAAGAACACCAATCATAATCGTGAAACATGGCATTGTCTGCTGGACCTTCAAAGTTTCCAGAGGCTAGCGAAGGTAAGCAGTGTCTGACTAGGGAACTGGATTTAGAATTTGGAACTGCAGATTTTGGTCTTGGAGAAGTGGGGAGGAAGCTAGTGCCTTCTGTACATCCATAGGAATTCGAAAAGACAAATGGAAGAGGAAATCCTCAGGTATATTAATGCACATCTGTGATTCCCAGCCTGGGATATGCTCAGGCTCATTTCTGTTCCATGCAAGCAGATGAGATTATCATTGCCTGGCCCAGCAGCATGGATGAAGAAGAGCTATGATGCTGCTACAATTTAAAGAGCTGGGGGTTTGGACAAGCCAGGAGTCTTCTGCCCACTGGTGTGGGGATTTGATGAGGCATTCTAGCAGTAAAGAAATTGTGGGTTTGAATTCAGAGCGTCGAGCCTTGCCTAGGAGGGGTGTGACCACATCACTGCTACCGAGCATGTGCATTAAAGGGTATCACATGGTGACAGCAGAATGGGGAGAAGGAATCTGACCTCTTCTTTCAAAGCTCAGTCCCTTTTTAGCCCAAGAGGTGATGAAGAATCACTGAATCACTGCACAATTTGTAGTGCGACAGCCTCCTCTGTGCAGACCAGATGTGTTTTCCTTCCTTTTTTTCTTTTTTCTTTCTTCCAACAGGCTCTCATTCTGTTGTTTGGGCTGGAGTATGGTTGTGTCATCATACCTCCTGGTAGCCCCAAACTCCTGGGCTCAAGATATCCTGCTGCCTCAGCCTTATTACCTGGAACTACAGGTGTGTACCACCATGCCAAGCTAATTTTTCTATTTTTTGTAGCATTGGGGTCTCACCATGTTGTTCATTTTGGTCTCAAACTCCTGCTTCGTGATCTTCCCACCTCGGCCTCCGAGAGCTCTTTTGTATTCATGGTATCATTCCAAAGCTAAGCTCTGGGTTCCCATTTGAAATTGCCCTGAAAATATGACAGATCTCAGAACCTTAAAACACTCACTCTGGAGAAAAAAAGATAAAAACAACCTTTTTAATGAAATGTAATATATGACTACATATTTAATTGTCTTTTTTGAACTTGACTTCTGTCTTGTCTTTCAGGAAAGTTTTCTTATTCTTAAAGTACTGTGGATGAATTGTATTTTACAGTTAATGAAAAACTGAAGTTAAAATAATTGAACAAAACTTTTCAAGACACAAAATTCAGGGAATGACCCTGGCGACTGGAATACAGACATGTCTAACTCAAGAGTCAAGTAAGGTCACCCTATACCATTGGACATGCTCCCACCCTCAGCCTGCTCACAGATTTTCTCAGTAAACACCCTCCCCGGAGAAACTGCACCCAGCTTTCAATGCTCATGAAGTGTGTATTGTGTTACAGATTTTCAGAACACCTTGATGGGGGTGGGCTACCCTTATCATTTAGGATTGTTTTTTACCTTGAAATAATTGATAATCTAGAGGCCAGAAATAACTTGTGCATTTTCCCCTGAATACCAGCAGCTGATGAGCTGACTGGCAATTTGTTTAAAAAATGAAAAAACTTAAAGTCCTAATGGGTTAGCTTTTTACATGAAGGGTGTATCAGAAGACTTCTCTCCATCTTAAGGACATTCATTTGCTCCCCTGAGAGGCTCTACCCCCTTATTTCAGACTGTCCTCTGGAAGGAAATGTCCCACGGACTGATATTTATGGAACACTGAAGAAAATATGAATGCTGTGGGCATCTTGGGTCATCTTCAGACAAGTGTGAAGCTCAGGACTGAGAAAGACAGGAGTGTGAGTGAAGACCCATCATCCTGTACAATTACCAAAGGGGAATTTCAATTCAAAGACATTCTGGTAAGCTTTGTGTGCTAAGGCAGGATAAAAGGAGGACAGAACAAAGTGGTATTTTTTTTTTAACCTGAGAGTGTCACAGGATTATTGTCTCCTTTTTTCTCATCCAAAGTGTTCAGAAATTTTTTTAAAAAATTAATAAATTATCACCCACCCTTATTAAATAACAAACAAACATACTACATCTGGTATAAATGGGGAATAAATAAACAAAGAATTGGATGGGAAGTTGGTATTTGAAAAAGTGAGAAAGAAAATGAAAATTTAGTATTTTATTCCAAGACCTAGAAGACCTAGGCTGAGGAAACCAGTGGTAATTTAGACTCAGGTTCCTATACGTTTGGAAAATGCAGGAGAAAACTAGTCCCCCTGTAGAGTGTTAAAATATATATGAGGCAATTTGGCCAAAAAGGCTCTAGTTCTCTGCATTTCTACCTAAGGAAACCAAAATCCAGCTCCAATTTCTTAGTATGTACTAATGCAAGAACCAAGGGAAAAGCTTCCCATTAGTTCTTTGAAGTTTCCCTGAGTATTAACTCACAAATGGAAGAGTAATAGAAGGCATATCAATTTATTAATGTACTACATATGTGGGGGAATCATGGATAGATTACCTCAATCTCCCACTCAAGTACTGAAGCTTAAATAGTAGGCCGGGGTGGTGGCTCACATCTGTAATCCTAGCACTCTGGGAGCCCTAAGTGTGTGGATTGCCTGAACTCACAGATTCAAGATCCGCCTGAGCCGGAGCAAGACCTCCTCTCTAAAAATAGCCAGGGGTTATGAAAGGCACCTATAGTCCCAGCTACTTGGGACACTGAGGCAAAAGAACCGCTTGAGCCCAAGAGTTTGAGATTGTTGTGCTCTACCAAGGGTGACAAAGTGAGACTCCGTCTCAAAAAAAAAAAAAAAGCATCCTTTTTCATAACAGAAAACGGAGATGGGAATGTAGACCATTTTTTTAAGAGGCAAAAAATGATTAGAGACAATGAACTGACAAGGAAGAAAGAAACTAACTTGTAAATGGTTCTTTTAGGAATCTGCATACACCAGAGAGTCAGAAATTGTGTTGAGGAAAAAAATCATCCAGGTGTGTTTATGTTTTGTCTTTCTTTCTTTCTTTTTTTTTAATAGACAGAGTCTCACTTTATTGCCCTCAGTAGCATCACAGCTCCCGGCAACCTCCTGCTCTTGGGCTTAGGCAATTCTCTTGCCTCAGCCTCCAGAGTAACTGGGACTACAGGCGCCTGCCACAACATCCAGCTATTTTTTTGTTGCAGTTTGGCCGGGGACAGGTTCGAACCTTCCACCCTCAATATATGGGGCTGGCACCCTACTCACTGAGCCACAATTGCCGTCTCTCTCTCTCTTTCTTCCTTCCTTCCTTCCTTCCTTCCTTCCTTCCTTCCTTCCTTCCTTCCTTCCTTTCTTTTTAGACTGAGTCTCACTTTGTTGCCCTTGGTACAGTGCCCTGGCATCATAGCTCAGTCTCTTGGGCTCAAGTGATTCTCTCACCTCAGCCTTCAGAGTAGCTGGAACTACAAGTGCCCTCCACAATGCCCAGCTAATTTTTGAAATGACGTCTCCCTCTGGCAAAGGCTGGTCTCAAACTCATGAGCTCAGGCAATCCAACCCATCTCGGCCTCCCAAGTCCTGGGATTACAAGTGTGAGCCACCGCACCCAGCCATTGTGGTTGTATTTTCTATCTGCACTAGATAAGGAGGTAACAGGAAAGTAATAGTAGGCAACTGTGTCTATTTTGGTAAGAAACTTTGTTATATAAAGACATTTTAGAGATTCCATCCCTACTTTTGTGGTAAGGATGATACAGGGTTCCCTGCCTCAGGGCTGGACAGGGAACCCCTATTCTCTAGGCCCAGGCAAGCTCAGAAATCAGACCCCCACCTCTAGGCACAAACAGGCTGCCCTTTCCAGGAGACACACTCTAGGCTCTAACAAGGTGATGAACAAAGCAGCCTGAAGCTTTTGGGGCAGTTCCACCTTGAGTACGGAGCACAAATCCTAATCCCTTCCCTGGGAAAAAAACTGCAAGGACCTGATAACCTTGCCTAGTGGAGCAGGGACTACATTCAATCATTTGTTAATGCACATTAACTTTGCAAAGATGTTTTTCCACCTACCAAGTCCTTGCCAAAATATGATATAGACCCCTAGACAAAGGGCTCAGGTGAGGGACTTTCAACTCAGGTCTTCCTCTTTGCCAGAAGCTCTGGTACTTTTTATTCCTTCTGTGTTCCTTTTTGTCTGATAAAGTCCTATCTTACCACTTATCTGAGGTCCATGGGTTCATTCTTCAAATCCCCAAGACCAAGGATCTACTGACAAAGAAATTCTGTTTATCAAGGTGAACAAGGCTAGATTGTAAGGACCTTGACATTCAGGATTATTTCTGAAATAAATAATTTTCAAAAGCACTCAGCTTGCCTAAGCTGAGGGTTTTTGAAGAATCATTTTCTGCACCCCAACATCAACTTAGAAGGTAAAAAAATTAGTCTTACCCAATCACAAACAACCAATTATCTTCTGTTTACAAAACCAGGAATGTTTCACCTAGATAGTCCAAAAATGATCAATGAGTAACTATTACCGATCAATTATTGAATTAGGTTGGCTTTCTTAGATACTTTGGAAGAGCCTTTCCTTCAATCACTCACCACCCCTATCCTGTGCTCTACAAACTACAACTCAGGACTGAGGGCCCTGCTGTTTATGAATTAATGTTTGTTCAGAGAAACCCTTCAATATTTTTATATTACCTCAGTTTATTTATAACAAAAAAGGAGGAAGGAGGAAACCGGGACCCACTGACCCTGGCCTCTCCCATGCAGGAACCCCACACACCCTGCTGGAATTCTCCCAAAGACTCTCCGTTGTTACCATATGGAAGGGATGTGTAGCTGCAAACACATAGCTGCTCAAGGAGGGCTCTGGGCTGTTAAGGACACAACCACTCAAGGGACAGGACGCCCAGAGTTCCAGCTCCCTGCCCAACCCAAATCCTTGCCTACATCTGTCTGACAGCCAAGGGGTGCCAGTGGAAAACTGGTTTTAAAACTCCAAAGCTGAAGCAAAATGGCTCAGGTTCGCCACAGCCACTTCCAGCTCCAACCAGACCCCTCCCACTCTGAGGGCACCCATTTCATATATTCACCATTCCCCAGCTTCTGGGGCATCCCAGTGTCCTTCCTTCAGATCTCCCAGTACTGGCAGGTCAGGGAGACAAAGGCTGTGACAAGGCTACAACCGAGACACCTAGGTCCTCCTGGAGATGCAAGAATAAAGAGGGCACCTTGGCACCCACAGAAGAGATGAACCTGGCTCCAGATCCCAGGATCTGCCTCCTTCTTTCTGCCTGTGCATCTAATTAGACAGTTCTTAATGAAGCATCTCTGACTGGATAGAGCCTCCAGCTTCACGCCTATGGCATTCTGTGACAGCAAATGTGACCAACCAAGAGGCAGAATGAGGCAAGAATGCTAAAAGTTTTTTGCTATAACTGTTTTTATTTATTCACTTATCTACTTATCTTATTTTAAGGGCAGGAATAATGAATATATTCATCTTGATATTCCAGGGCGACTGTGATTGCCATAGAGTAGCTGTTTAACAAAGGTCGATTGACTGAAAAGATATTCACTGAGTGTTTAATCGGCGCTAGGCTCGGAGACCTACTATTTAAATAAGAGTTAGATGCTGCTTTCAGGACTTTTTCAATATACATTAGGATGTCTAGGTTAGTACACATGCATAAATAACTTAGTAAGCAGATAAAGATATGAATGCCCTTGGGAGATACAAGCAAAGCCTAAGGCAATTCAGAGGAAGGTGAAATTGTGTCTAGACTCAGATGAGGCAGTTGGAAATCTCAGGAGGTTTCATGCAGGAGGTGGTGTTTAAGCTCCCCAAAAAACAGCACAATGTAGGGGAATGTGCTATTTTTTGTGCCTGAGCAGGAAGGGGAATGAACCAGAGTGGAAGCCATGGGTACTGGGAAAATAAAACACAAGAGAAACCACAGAGACAAAAGATGGGAACAGGAGGTTCCATTCTCAGGAGGAACCTGAGCCATTTTGCTTCAGCTTTGGAGTTTTCAAACCAGTTTTCCAGTCAGCATCAAAGCACAATATCAGCTTTATTTTATAGTATTGGGATAGGATTGTCTAGCATAGAAAATATGAGGAAATAACATAGGCAATATGGGGAAATAGCATAGACAAGACGTACCTTTGGTCTTACAGTATGATTGGAAAATGTAAATGACTTTAATACAGACAAATCATCCTGTTAATGGTTTCTACTCAACTTCATTAACATATGATAAGAAGTAAAAAGGGAAAAATCACAAGGATTTCTGCATAGTTCCTAAAAATTAACTAGACAAAGAAAGAGCTACTTCTGGCAGAGGGAGCATGAAGAAAGGAATATGGTTGTTTTGGGAAAGGAGAAGCAGTTGGGAGTTCATTCCATGAAGGTTCCCCAGGCTGTGGGGGCCCTGCCACTTCATGGCTCAACTGTAGGTCTTTTTGGAAAGGGCTTTGTGCCTGCTTTGGAATGTGGTTCTGCTATATACATTACACCCTTTTCTTTCTTTTTCCTGTTGTAAGCCAACAGCCCTGCAAAAGACCTGAGTCTGTCTCAGCCTGTCTCAGCCTTGGTCCCCAGCATGCCCCCCACTTGGGTTAATTCTGAGAACAGGTCTCTGACAAGGATGTTCTCTAAGTTCCTTGACCCCCTGGCCATGGTTGAAACAATGATGAGAAACTTGCCTCAATCCCCCTAGCCAGCTAAACAATGGTGGAAACTCACTCAAGCAGAGTTTCCCAGGTACTGGGCTTTCCAAGTTGTCCCCATGGTTACTGAGCTACCCCCCCACAAGCCTACATGCAGTTACCCCCTGAGCCCACTAACCAGCCCCATTCTGCTTTTGTACATGCTTGCTTTGCCACATCAGCACAAAAAGGGTATAAAAGGCTACCTGCATTTCTCTTCACCGCCATTTTGCCCTTTGGGGCAGCGGTCCACCTGTACAGATGTAACCACCTGATTTGGGCATTGCCCTTTGGGGCAGCAGTTTGCCCATGCAGTTGTAAATAAATCATCAGCATGTGATTTGAGCCTAAAGTGGGGTCCATGTATTCTTATGGGTGGTGTAAGTTACAACATTTGGAGGCCCCAGTGATATTTGTCACCCCAGCAAGATTTGACACCCCTCAGACCCCCACCTACACCCACCACCAGCTGATGGCTTCAGGGGAAGGCCTCAGAGAGATGTTCCTCTGCCCTGGAACCCTCAGACGTGTGGAGCCTGGGCATAGGTCCCAAAAAACCTTCCAAATTGGTGACTAATCAGTAATACCTGGGTGAGTTTGTAACATCTGTCTGTTCTCTAGAGATTCTGGGGAAGAACTATCAGCCCCATTAAGTCTTTTGCCGGCTCTATATTTCCATCTGAGGACTGCAGTTGTTTGGTGTTTGGGGAATGAGGGAAGGTCAGACGTGACATTAACTTCCCCCCCACCCCCCAAGGCCCACACAGGACGCTGTAGCAGGTCACCAGTCTGGACTCACGGGGTTTGTGGGTCATTTGGTCTGGACTTGCATTGGGGGCAAGTCATCTGGTCTGTCTTGTTTGGAGTTCCAGGATGTGTAAGTTTTGGTTTTGTTTGTCTGTCTTAAGTGTGAGTCTTTGGTCTGTTTTTGTTTTGGTTCTGTCTGTCTCTGACTTAAGCCTGGTCCCAGACTCGCGGGAAGTGCGAGTTCCTGGACTGTCCTTATTTTGATTTGGTCTGTCTCAGTCTCACCTGGTTTTCTCTTCGGACTCACAGAGCGTGAGTCTGTAGATCCTTTCTATGCCAGTGATTTGTCTGAACTGTCTGCTTTTAGTTGTCCCTTCTCCAGTTTGTCAGGTTTTTCCTCTTTAGATTCACAGGGAAGTGAGTCTCTGGTCTGTTTTTAGCTTGGTTTTGTCTGGTAGTCTTTGGTCTGTCTTAAGTTTTCCTTTTGAACTCACAGAGAGTGGGTCTTCATCTTGTTTAACTGATGTGTATGAGTTGTTTGTCAAATTTGTGTTTGCTGTTGCCAACAGTTTGTCAAAATTATTTTCAAAGATTGGTCAATTCCAAGTTTAAATGTCACCTTCTCCTTCTGGCAATAGAAGAGTTACTACTGCTAAAAACTGTGGTTGCTATATTACAAATAGTTTTGAGTTAAGGTTCTGGCAGCCAGAAAAAGACCCTAGGACAATTACTCATTTAGAAATAAAGGAAAAAAATAGTCCTTTTTAAACAAGAACAATTACTCGTTTAGAAATAAAGGAAAAAAATAGTTCTTTTAAAAATAGCAGCTGCTTGGCATTACTCTGGTTAGCACACATTCTGCAGATCCTCAGGCGGCCTCCAGGAGGGGGACAGGCTGTGGTCCTTCTGAGGGAAGGCACCCCCTGGAAACATCCCAGGGTCCCCAGAGAATGTGGAGCCCTCTGGAGACTGGCTAACGATCACTCCTAAATTTACCTGTAAGTCCACCTCCAGAGGTAAGCTACTTTAATATCTAAGTTTGACTAGTGTCTGAAAATTTGTTATAAATTATTAGACAAATATGTAACTGTTTATTGAATTCAATTGTTGTAATTTGTATAGAGCCTCTGGGGGAAGGCCAAAAATAGGAACTATAAACAGGAAGCTCAAGTTGCTGGGCTATTGGCCTGTCAGAAACTTTCAGAGCCATGGGGAGCCTTGGCCTTACTAGCCAGACAGGGAATCCCAGAAATGTATGTTGGCACCCGTCACCAGAGAATGAAATAGATGTCCAATCAACCCCCAGAGTATTAGATCACCCATATGCCTGTTAAAAACCATATGAAAAAGGTGTTCTGGTTCTGGTTTTGAGAATATGAGCGTGTACATTGTTCATGTCAGGCCCGTGTCTACTGTGCCATTTTATGTCATTTGTTTAGTGGTTATTAAAGTATTAATCTTGGCCTGAAACAGTCTTGTATTAAACTGAGAAGGAAAAAAACAAGTGTAAAAGAGTTTTTAAAATTCCCTAGAACTCAGCATTCTATACCTTGAGACACCTGAGTTCTAGTTCTTGTCAGCGATTAGAGGTTTCCTCCTCTATATTGTTAGTATAAATATCTGTCTGTTTAATTCGCTGTTTTCCTGCTACATTCTGGTTCCCTGATGGGAGTGCTCCTCAGCACCCTGACTGATGCCATTCCCTAAGAGTCCTCCCACACAAATTACATGAAAAAGGAGGGCCCCCAGCAGAGTGACAGGAAAGTCCCATGATAGCCCTCTGTGACAAAGGTTAAAAGGTCTAAAATATTTGTGAAATATTTGTGCAGGTTAAGTAAAATTTATGGAGAAGTTTACATGTGATCCAGTGAACTATGTATTCCCTTTGAAATCTTCTAACTTATAATCTTGTTTGAACAAATGTTTTGAGTCTTTGATATTTGACAAAACTTCCAAAGTCAAAACTCTAAATTTGGAACTTGGCACATGTAGCACAGTGGTTGTGACATTGGCCACCTGCACCAAGACTGGCAGATTCAAACTCAGCCTTGGCCAACTAAAATATTAAAGCCACTAAAAACCTAAATAAAATAAGTTAAACTTATTTGATTTGTTAAAAATGTATAGGAAGCATTATCAAATATAAGAAGAATTAATTTTGTATGAATTATGGCTATATGTAATCCATCTAAAAAAAAAGGAGAAGAAATATTAGACAAACTGAATTCCTAATGTCTTTGGAAATTGAGTACCTTTGGACTAACAACAGACTTTTAGAACTTTTGTTGGAAAAATAAAATATGTCTATGAGTATTACTAACCTAGCTTCAGACAGAACAGAAATCAGATATGTGAAGCTAGGTTTATTTGTTATAGTTTTTTTTAAATATTGTTGATTCTTTATTTTTATCTTTTGAGCTATTTGTTGCTTTTCAAGCAATGTATGTATTTATGAGCAAAATTTGAAACATATATTTTTCTCTCTCTTTAATTTCTCTGGAATTTAAAGGCCATTCGTAAGTATTCTTAATTTCTGACAATACAGTTATTTGCATAAGAATCTGTTTTATTCTATAGAACATGATGAAGGCATTGGCTATTTTACCAAGGCTTTGGCTGGATTAGCATTTCCAGAGGTATCCAGACTGCATTAAGGAATTAAAGTTGACTTTATAAGGCCAATGAGAAAAAAGCCCTTTGGAAAACTGGTCAGATACCCGTCAGTCATATTTCCTGATCTGTGGTAAGTAATGAAGGTTGCTTGCTGACGGGTCTAGGAATTGAAATGTGCTTGACCCAATGCATACAGGTATCCAATGGCACAGATGAAACCTGGGCTCATGAAAGGCTTTCAAGAAAGTCCAAACTGAAATTCCTTATAAAAGGTTCCAGCAAAGCCAATTTTAAAAGAAAAAGCCTGGAAGGCTGATAATTAATTATTCTTACTGCACTTTATGCAAATAATCAGAAGATACAGTTTATTTTTGGCAACAAAGTTATTTCTACTATACTTTATCTTTAATAAAGAGAAATTAAAGGGAAAAAACGGTTCAAAAAGAAAAAAAGGCTGTGACCCACCTGTATTAAATCCCAGCCTTGTCTGTAATGTCAACTCAAAAAGTGAGACATAACTGTTTTACTAAACTAATCTGCTAAATGGGACTAAGAGACTGGTCAAAAAGTATAGAGTTATATACAGTAGTTATATCTACTCTGAAGCCTTAAGACTCAACAAAAATCACCTGTTGGCTACACTGGATAAATTTGTGCAGTATTAAATGTTATCTACTGTGTCTATATAGAAAACCTGAAATAAGAATTTCCCAGTAAATAGTGTAACTGTGTAAAAACCCTAGAAAAAGAGTAGCAAGGAAAAATCTCCACTGGGGTATTAAGACTGGGGTATTTAACACATTAAACTGTGTTCTGTTTAGTCTTTTGTATCTGTACATCCTTTCTCTCTGGAGAATCAAAGAGACCAAACCGGTCACCCTGAAACCAAGGTAGAAAGGACTTTCCACCGTCATCCTGACCACACATACAGCAGTGGAAGGTGACAAGAATCCTCACCTGGAGTCATCACAGCTGGCTGAATAAAACTTCACTTCCCCTTAAGAAGTAAAGATAACTTTAAAGACAGTCAACATGCCCTGCTCCAGCCACATACTGGAAACTGGCTGGCCAACACATGGCTGAAGCCTGAGGAACTCCTAGAGGGACTTGTCTTTTAATTGGACTTTTGAACTTTGGGAAGAAGGGGAAATGACACAGGAAAAAGTAAAAACTCATATGTATATTAGCCCACCACCATGGTACTATTAAGGTCTGAGTAGAAAACCCAAGAAGAATCACAGTCCCTAAGACCTCAGTGCTAAAATATCAGCACCTGCAGAAATAAGCCGATATTGAAACCCCAAATTAAGGCAAGGCATGATCAATCTGGGGATCCCACTACAGTTTTAGTGAAAGAAGGAGCCTGACCAACTCCTTGGACATTAGATCATCAACAGGTCTGTTAAAAAGTGTGAGAGAGTGTGTGAGTGTAGTGTAACTGAGAAAACTCTGAGAGTGGAGTTAAACCTCCCTTCACAGGTTCTAAGGGAGTATTGTTTGCCTCCTATGGCTAAGCAGCAGCTCAAGTGGGAAATTGAGGCTGCCCTGGTTAATAAATGAGTTGGAATTGTATGCATGTGAATGCTTAGAAAATAACTGAAACAAATAAGAATAAGTAGAGTTTCGTCCCCCCCCCCCACATTCGCAGGGTGAAAAAATTGGGTGTGTGTGTCCTTTTTCCCTGCTCCAACTTTGTCCCCTGTTATTCTGAGAAAAACTGGAAGTTCTAGGTTTTCCACCTCATTTAGTTTTCTGTATGTCTTTAGTAACAGCCACAAGGCCATGTGGGACTTGGAGAAAGTGAAAAGACATTAGAAAGGATGTTGTTATTGTTTTGTTACTGGAATTTCTTCAGTGAGTGTTTGGTCTCAAGAATTTGAGAATTGAGCCTGAGGGCCCCAGATCAGTGACAAAATGGCATTTTGTTAGACTAAAGAACATGCAGAGGGAGTGGAAAGTGCCAGAGCTATTAGCAGAGAGGCCGTGCCTTAGAAAGTATTACGGTTCAGGCAGTCCAGTGAGCTCTAGATGGCCCTTGAAAATCTGAGGGAGAGAGTGCAAATCTCGTGTTAGATGAAGCTGTATCCATATCTAAGGTGAACAGCCTCTGGAAGTGGGGAGAAGGCCCAAGAAGACCCCCTTTTTAGGAGTAAATAATTGGCCCTGAGAGATATTCTGGCCAGAACTTGATAGATGGAAAAATACCTTTACAATCTGAAGGGGTGTTCTAGCAAATGAATGAATGCAGCCCCTCACCTTGGATGAGGTTATTAAGTCTTTGCTGCAGCTTTTGTCTGAGAAGGAGATTAGAGTGTGTGCTCCTTAATCAGGGTAAAGCCATCTAAAATATTTGAAACTGCTTTGTTCATAATCTTGCTGAGACTCAGAGAGTGTGTACCTAGAAATAAGAGTCTGATGTCCGAGCTCATCTAAGCCTGAAAAATAGGAGTTCCCTGTCCAACCCTGAATGGGAAAATTAATGGTATTACATACCCACTATCGGACCCTCTCCAGTGACACAGATGAATCAAGGATTTGATTCCCCAAAAGACCAGTGGGGAATGTTGTAAGCCAACAGCCCCCCAAAAGAACTGAGTCTGTCTCAGCCTGTCTCAGCCTTGGTCCCCAACATGTCCCACCCCTCTTGGGTTAATTCTGAGAACAGGTCTCTGACAAGGAAGTTCTCTGAGTTCCCTGACCCCCCTGGCTGCAGTTGAAACACAATGATGAGAAACTTACCTCAACCCCACTAGCCAACTAAACAATGGTGGAAACTCACTCAAGCAGAGTTTCCCAGGTACTGGGCTTTCCAAGTTGTCCCCATGGTTACTGAGCTACCCACCCCCCCCCCCCCACCGAGCTGCCATGCAGCTACCTCCTGAGCCAACTAACCAGCCCTGTTCTGCTTTTGTACATGCTTGCTTTGCCACATCAGCACAAAAAGGGTATAAAAGGCTACCTGCATTTCTCTTCACCACCATTTTGCCCTTTGGGGCAGTGGTCCACCTGTGCAGATGTAACCACCTGATTTGGGCCTTGCCCTTTGGGGCAGCGGTCCACCTGTGCAAGTGTAAATAAATCATCACCATATGATTTGAACCTAAAGTGGGGTTCGTGTATTCTTATGGGTGGTGTAAGTTACAACATTCCAAGACAGAGTCTCACTTTTTCTCCCTCAGTAGGTGCTGTGGCATCACAGCTCACAGCAACCTCAAACTTTTGGGCTTAAACGATTCTCTTGCCTCAGCCTCCCAAGTATTTATATTTTTTGTATATATGTACATGTATGTATATATGCACACACACACACTGTAAATATATGCTTTTCAGAAGTGGAAATAACATATACATATTAACAATCATTTTAAAGTTTGAGATTTTGGGACAGGTGCGGTGGCTTACACCTGTAATCTTAGCACTCTGGGAAGCCAAGGCAGGTGGATTGCCTGAGCTCACAGGTTCTAGGCCAGCTGAGAAAGTGTAGCCAGGTGTTGTGGTGGGTTCCTGAAGTCCCAGCTACTTGGAGGCTGAGGCAAGAGAATCACTTGAGCCCAAGAGTTTGAGGTTGCTGTGACCTATGACACCATAGCATTCTACCAAGGGTGACAAAGTAAGACTCCATCTCAAAAAAACAAAACAACAACAACAACCAAAAAAAAAGTTTGAGATTTTTTAATTTTCCTGGAAAGACTCTGGTCTTTTTGGAGAAGCAAGAATCCTATGTTTTCAATTTTGATATGAGGACAATTAATGACCTAATACATGGTGGAGGGTGGGGGAAGAGGAGAGCAGAGAGAGGGAAGGAAGGAGTGGGATGGGGTATTGGTGTGTGACACACCTTTTGGGAGCTGGATACAATTGTACGAGGGACTTTACCCAACAAATGCAATCAGTGTAACCTGGTTTCTTGTACCCTCAGTGAATCCCCAACAATAAAAAAATTTAAAAAAGAAAAAAAGACTCTGGTCTTTTGAGAAGACAGCCAAACTCTTGAAATGGGAGGCATGTCTATCATTTCAAATTTTCTGGCACCCATATAAAATAATAAAATAGTTAAAATTCATTGTCATTGTTCATTAGAATCCATATCTCAAAAATATTATTTTTTTGACATTTGATCAATACCAAGATATTAGTGAATTATTTTTTTTTGGTCCTGTATCTTTGAAATTCATTCTATGTTGTAAGTGTAGAGCACAACTCAGTTCAGACCAGCCACATTACAGTACTTTATGTGACTAGTTGCTACAACATTGAAGTGCAGCTCTGGGGGCTCTGACTCTACTGATCTTAGGGGGATAACAGGCCTGAAGCAGGGTGTTATTTTGTCAGAGGGAACATTCCACTCTCTACCATTATCACTCCTCAGACACAAGGATGGAAGAGACAGTGTCCCAAGAGGGAGCAGGGGGTTGCAAGCAGGAAGTGTTCACTTTTAGACACACACTTGCACCCATTGTTTGGTAGGGGCCCATCTTCCTTCCAGAAATCATAGACTGACCAAATTCAGTGGGTCCTCAGGAGGAAATCTTTATATTTTGGTGACATAACTCTGCAAATACACTACAAACTATGGGGGATATAACATAACACATGTTATTACCACAACTGGACATGTTGCAGGAAGACAAGGCCCAACGGAGAGAAAGAGCACCCAAACAACATGTTTGTAAGAGGAAGGGCTTTAATCACTGGCCAGGAGCTTACAGCATAGAAGAATTCCACATGGCCGCACTCCCCAACTGGCTTAGTCTTTCCCTTTTTATTTCCAGTCAAAAAGTTCCAACCCATAGGTACCTTTTTCATTGGCCAGTTTGAATTAAGAGGGAGATGCTATTCCAGCCCCCACAGAACCACAGGATTTCACAGAAATGGAAATTTCCAAGTTTTAGGAAGTTAAGTCTACAAATTCTCAAGAACTGAGTCACCAGGGAGAGGACCCTGCAAGTGTATCCTTGAGGTCTCCTTATCTCTTCTTAGGTATCCTCTCTCAGAGCAGGTTAATTGTGAAATTTAGGCTTCTGAGAGGTACCTGAAGTCTCATAAGTACAACCACACCCTCCAGAGATTATGGCTCCCACTGATTAATCTAAGAACCAGGGCTTACATCTCCAACAAGAACACTGGTGGGCATAGCATCAGCATTTGCCCTCCTCCTGTGGCCTGAACAAAGCAGCAAACACCTTGGCTGAGGCTACCCCGGGTAACCCATGAGCCCATGAGCAGTGGCAGGTAAAGATTCGGCTGGCTCTGCACCTGGACAGGACTTCAGCACCTAGGTGTTGGCCTGCCAACTTTGCGGGTTCTTCTACTTTAACCAGCAGTTTTCAACCTGTGGGTAATGACCCCTTTGGGGGGTCCAACAACCCTTTTACAGGGGTCGTCTAAGACCATCCTGCATATCAGATATTTACATTATGATTCATAACAGTAGCAAAATTACAGTTATGAAGTAGCAATGAAAATTTTATGGTTGGGGGTCATCACAACATGACGAACTCTATTAAAGGGTCACAGCATTAGCAAAGTTGAGAAGCCCTGACATTAACCAATAGAAGACACACTGCTTTAACTCACATGTTGTGAAGAAAATATAATGGTGTTATCAGGGTAAGAATGACATTTCTCAGTAATACCTACAGAGACAATCTTGCACAAAGACTGTTGGTAATACTGCTGTCCATACTTGGAGGGACATTTAGAGTGCTTTCTTTCCTTTACACATTGACCTTCAATTGTCACACCCAGATCTGATGATTGTTGTAACTATGGCCACCAATAAGAAAAATACAGACCCCATTTCAGGTACAAATCATAGGTGATTTATTACACCTGCACAGGTGGGTCACTGCCCCAAAGGGCAAACAGCACTGAAGGGCAGTACAGGCTGATTTTTATACCCTTTTTGTGCTGATGTGACAAAGCAAGCATGTACAAAAGCAGAATGTGGCCAGTTACAGGGCAGAGTTACAGTCAGGTGGTTGGCTCAGGGGGGTTGCTGCATGGCAGTTGGCTTGGGGACAGCTTGGAAAGCTCAGTAGCTTGGGAAATTCAGTGACCTGGGAAACTCTGCTTGAGTGAACTTTCACCATTGTTTTAGAGAACTCAGAGAACTTCCTCATTCTATTCTGAAACCTGTTTGAAGAATTAACCCAAGGGGGGTGGGCACACTGGGGACCAAGGCTGAGACAGACTTAGGTCTGTGGGGGCACTGTTGGCCTACAACATTCTCCACTGGTCTTTTTGGGAATCAAATCCTTGATTCATCTGAGTTACTGGAGTGGAGCTGCTAGTGGGTATGTAATTCCATTAATTTTTTTATTTAGGGCTAGATAGGGAACCTCTGTTGTTTAGGCTCAGGTGAGTTCAGACATCAGACTCCCATTTCCAGGCACAAACCTCTTAGCCTCAGCAAGGTCATGAACAAGGAAGTTCTAAACATTTTGGATGTTTCACCATGACTAAGGAGCACATACCCTAATCTTTTTTCCAGACAAAAACCATGGTAAAGACTTAATTACCTTGTTTAAGATGAGAGGCTGCATAACACTTTTTTAGTTTGTAAAGGTATTTTTTTATTTACTCAGTTCTAGCCAAAATATTTCTCAGGGCTAATTATTTTACTCCTAGTAAAAGGAAACTTCTGACCTGGGCCTCCTCCCCGCTTCCACCTTAGAGACCTGTTGTTTATATGGATATAGCCTCATCCAGTATGAGATTTGTACTCTTTCTTCCAGATTTTCAAAGGCTATTTGGAGCTCACTGGATTGTCTGAACTATAACACTCTTTAAGGCGTGGCCTCTCTGCCAATAGTTCTGGCACTCTCCACTCCTTCTGCATGACCTTTAGCCTAACAAAATGTTATTTTATTACTCTAGTAACAAAACTATAAGAACATTTTTTTTAAATGTCTTTTTATTTTTTCCCAAGTGCCACATGGCCATGTGGCTGCTATTACAGGCAGACAGAAAAGTAAAGAAGGTAGAAAACCTAGAACTTCTAGTTTCTCTTAAAATAGCCAGGGGACAAAGTTGGAGTAGGGAAGAAGGGCACACTCACACATTCATTTCACCCCATGAATGGGAGGGGGGAGTGAAACCCCACCTATTGTAGTTCATCTCAGTTTTTTTTTTGAGACAGAGCCTCAAGCTGTCACCCTGGATAGAGTGAGGTGGCATCACAGCTCACAGCAACCTCCAATTCCTGGGCTCAAGTGAGTCTTTTGCCTCCACCTCCCAAGTAGCTGGGACTACAGGCGCCTGCCACAACGCCCGGATATTTTTTGGTTGTAGCCGTTATTGTTGTTTGGCGGGCCCAGGCTGGATTTGAACCCACCAGCTCAGGTGTACATGGCTGGTGCCTTAGCCCATTGAGCCACAGGTGCCAAGCCCATCTCAGTTATTTTTTAAGCACTTACACACATATAATTTTAATTCATTTTTTAACCAGGGCAGCCTTAATTTTTTATTTGAGCTGCTACTCAACCATAGGAGGCAAACCAACACTCTCCTAGAACCTGTGAAGGGAGGTTTAACTTTATTCTCAGAGTTCTCTCAGTCACACCACACTCATCCATTTTTACACACTTTTTTTTTTTTTTTGAGACAGAGCCTCAAGTTGTCACCCTGGATAGAGTGCTGTGGCATCACAGCTCACAGCAGCCTCTAATTCCTGGGCTCAAGTGAGTCTCTTGCCTCTGCCTCTCAAGTAGCTGGGACTACAGGCACCCGCCACAACACCCGGACATTTTTTGGTTGCAGCCATCAATGTTGTTTGGCAGGCCTGAGCTGTATTTGAACCTGCCAGCTCAGGTGTACGTGGCTGGTGCCTTAGCCTGTTGAGCCACAGGCACCGAGTCCATTTTTACACACTTTTTAAACAGACTTGTTGGTGATTTAATGTTTAAGGAGTTGGTCAGGCTTTTTTGATCAGGCTTTTTCTTCTACTAAAACTGTAGTGGGATTCCCAGAATGATTATACCTTGCTTTAAGTTGGGGGTTTAATATCAGCTTATTTCTGCAGGTGCTGATATTAATTACTTTTTAGCACCTAGGTCTTAGGGACTGTGACTCTTTTTGGGTTCTCTACTCAGGCCTTAATAGTACCATGGTGGTGGGCTAATATATATATGAGTTTTTACTTTTCCCTGTGACATTTTCTTCTTTTTTCAAAGTATAAAAGTTTAATTAAGACTAGTCTCTCAAGGAGTTTCCTCAGGATTCAGCCATGCATTGACCAGTCAGTTCCCAGTATGTGGCTGGAGCAGGGCATGTTGACTGTCTTAAAAGTTATCTTTACATTTTAAGGGGCAGTGAAGTCCTATTTAGCCAGCTGTGATGACTTCAGGTGAGGATTCTTTTTATCTTCACTGCTGTGGTCAGGATGGTAGTAGAAAGTCTTTTATACCTTGGTTTACAGATACAAAAGATTAAACAGAACACAGTTAAATACCTCCGTGGAGATTTTCCTTGCTACTCTTTTTAGGGTTTTTGTTTAAGGCCTGTATCTCATTTTTAATTTTTTTATATAGACATAGTAAATAACATTTAGTACTGCACAAATTTTTCAGTGTAGCTAACAGGTGATTTTTGTATATTCTTTGACCTGTCTCTTAGTCCCATTTAACAGATTAGTTTAGTAAAACAGTTATGTTTCATTTTATGAGTTGATATTATAGACAAGGCTGGGATTTAATACAAGTGAGTCACAGCCTTTTTTTTCTTTGGACCATTTTTCTCTCCCTAATTTCTTTTTTTTATTAAAGACAAAGTATAGTAGAACTAACTTGGTTGCCAAAACAAACTGTACTTTCGATATATTGGGTTTGATTATTTGCATGCAGTGCAGCAAGAATAATTAATTATTAGTTGTCTAGGCTTTTTTTTTTTTTTTTTAATTGGCTTTGCTGGAATTTTTTATAAGGAATGTCAGACTGGACTTTCTTGAAAGCCTTTCACGAGCCCAGGTTTTATCTGCGCATTTAGATACTTGTGTGCATTGGGTAAATTCCTCTTCTCTTGAGGTCTTTAAGCACATTTTAATTCTCAGACCCATTAACAAGCGGCCTTCATTATTTACTACAGATCAGGAAATGTTACTGATGGGTATCTGGCAAGTTTTCCAAAGGGCTTTTTTTGGCCTTATAAAGTCAACTTTAATTTCTTAATGCAGTCTGGATACTTCTGGAAATGCTATTCTATCCAAAGCCTTGGTAAAATGACCAGTGTATTTATTATTTTCTGTAGAATAAAACAGATTCTTATTGAACTTATGTAAATAACTGCATTGTTAGAAATTAAGAATACTTACAAATGGCTTTTAAATTTTAGAGAAATCAAAGAGAGAGAAAGAATATGTGTTTCAAATTCTGTTCATAAGTACATACATTTCTTGAAGAGCTACAAATAGCTCAAAAGATAAAAAAAAATTTTTTTTTGACTTCTGGAAAACAGAACACAGAGACAATTAGCAATATTTTAAACAAAAACAACAAATTAACTTTGTTTTATGTATCTGATTTCTGTTCTGTCTGAAGCTAGGTTAGTAATGCTCATAGACATGTTTTATTTTTCTAATGAAAGTTTTAAAAGTCTGTTGTTAGTTCAAAGATATTCAATTTTTAAAGACATTAGGATTTCAGTTTCTCTCAATATTTCCTCTTTTTTTAGATGAACTAAAATTATTATACATTTAGACAGACCAATATTTTATACTTTAGGATAGATTAATATTTTGTAATGTTGGAACATACATATAACTATAATTCATATAAAATTAATTTCTTTCATATTTGACAATGTTTCCTCTTTAGGTTTTCAGTGGTTTTAATATTTTAAAAAGACTAAATTCAGAGTTGTGTTTTCTTTTTTGTTGTTTTTGTTATTTAGTTGGCCAAAGATGAGTTTGAATCTGCTAGTCTTGGTTCAGGTGGCCAGTGCTGCAACCCCTGTGCTACAGGTGCCAAGCTCCAAATTTAGAGTTTTGACTTTGGAAGTTTTGTTGAATATTAAAGGTTTAAAACATTTGTCTAAACAAGATTATAAGTTAAAAGATTTTAAAGGGAATACATAGTTAACTGGATCAAATGTAAACTTCTTTATAAGTTTTATTTAACCTGCACAGATATTTATACTAACAATATGGAGGAAGAAACTTTTAGTTGCTGATAAGAATTGGAACTCAGGTGTCTCGAGGCATAGAATGCTGGGTTCTAGGGAATTTTTAAACTCTTTTACACTTGTTTCTTTTCCTACTCAGTTTAATACAAGACTGTTTTGGGCCAAGATCAATCTTTTCATAAGTGACACGGGCCCGCCATGAACCATGTTTAAAAGTTTACATTTACTCTTACACTCTCATATTTTTAAAACTACTAGAACCAGAACACTTTTTTATATAGTTTTAACAGGCCTGTGGGTGATTTAATACCCCGGGGGTTCTCTGAAAGTTTCTGACAGGTCAATAGCCTACAAACCTGAGGTTCCTATCTAAAATTCTTATCTTTGGCCTTCCCCTGGAGGCTCTATACAAATTACAACAATTGAATTCAACAAACAGTTACATATTTTTCTAATAATTCATAACAAATCTGCAGACACTAGCCAAAATTAGATGTTAAAGTAGCTTACCTCTGGAGGTGGACTCACAGGAGTGAGTGATCATCAGCCAGCTTCCTGAGGGCTCCAGGTTACCCTGGGATATTTCCAGGGGGTGCCTCCTCTCAAAGGAGCCACAGGTTGCCCCAATCTCTGAGGATTGGCAGAATATGTGCCAACCAGAGTAATGCCAAGTGGCTGTTGTTTTAAAAGGGGACGAGGACTGTTGCTTTTTTTTCTTTAGTTCTAAATGAGTAATTGACTTTGGGTCTTTTGATGAATGCCAGCCCTTTATTTCAGGACTATTTGTAACATAGCAACCACAGTTAAGGGAGGAACAGTTTTACCAAATTTTGTAATAATTCTTTAATTGCCAGAAGGAGGGGGGTTAGTGGGAGACATCGGGGATACACGTTGACACATTGACAGACAACTTGACAAACCATTGGAAATGGCAAATACAAATTTGATAAACAACTCACATACACCAGTTAAACAAACCAAAACCCACCCTTTGTGAGTCCTAAAAGGAAATACCTGAGACAGACCAGAAACTAGACAAAACCAGACTAAAAACAGACTAGAGACTCACTCCCCTGTGAGTCTAAAGAGGAAAAACCAGACAAACTGGAGAAGGGACAAGAAAAGCACAGTTCAGACAAATTCAAAGGGATGGAGAAACGTCTAAAGAAGAGTAACCAAAAGACTCACACTCCATGAGTCTAGACAGACAAGGCATGAGAGAGACCGACAGGTTTTACACAATCTCACTGATAGGGAAGACCTCTCGTGGGTCCAAAAGAGAAGAAGTCACAGCAGACTCACACCTTGTGGATCTAAAAGAGAGACCAACAGATCCACACTCTGTGAGTCTAGAGAAGAAAGACTAAATGAAATGAAGACCCATCTTTTGTGAGTTTTGAAAGGAAAAACAAAAAGAGAGAGAGACTAAAGACTTGGGACCTAAGTCCCACCAACGCCCCCCCCCCCGGGGCTTACCCCTTGTGAGCCCCCAAGACGCAAGACCAAGGACCTGGGACCTAAGTCCCACCAAAACCCCTCCAGAGCTCACCCCCTGTGAGCCCCCAAGACACAAGACACAAGACACAGGACCTGGGACCTAAGTCCCACCAAAGATGGGGAAACGTCTTCCCCCACCTGGGGAACCGACCATATGGCTGAGTCCTGCTAGCCCGGTTTCCCCCTGCAAACTCTCTAGAGACCAGACAAACTTACCCAGAGTGCTGTTGCTTTTATCACCAATTTCAGAAGTTTAGGAAACCTATGCCCTGACTCCACATATCTGAGGGCTCCAGGGCAGAGGAACTTTTCTCTGAGGCCTTCCCCTGGAGCCGTTGGGCAGTGGTGGGGTCCAGGGGTGGCAAAATCTCACTGGGGCCTCCAAATGTTGTAACTGTGGCCACCCATAAGAAAGATATGGACCCCATTTCAGGTACAAATTAGAGGTGATTTATTACACCTGCGCAGGCAAACAGACCCAAAGTGCAGTACAGGCTGATTTTTATACCCTTTTTGTGCTGATGTGACAAAGCAAGCATGTACAAAAGCAGAACGTGGCTGGTTACAGGGTGGGGTTACAGTCAGGTGGTTGGCTCATGGGGTTGCTGCGTGGCAGCTCAGGGGGGTTGCTGCATGGCAGTTGGCATGGGAAGAGCTTGAAAAGCTCTGTAGCTTGGGAAACTCAGTAACCTGGGAAACTCTGCTTGAGTGAGCTTTCACCATTGTTTTAGAGAACTCAGAGAACTTCCTCATTCTGTTCTGAAACCTGTTTGAAGAATTAACCCAAGGAGGGTGGCACACTGGGGACCAAGGCCGAGACAGGTTGAGGCAGACTTGGGTCTTTTCAGGGGCTGTTGGCCTACAACAATGATGGGTCACAAAATTTCTTCTTACCAAGTGCAGAAAGATGTTTCCTTTTTTTTTATGGAAGAGGGATGATGAGCAGTATATTAGACATTTGAAAAAATATTTTATTGTCTTTACACATTATGATAGAAATGCAGACATTGCACAATTGTGGAGATAATTATATAATAAAATCCATCACAAGTAGTACTAATTAAAAAGCTTCCACAATTTTTATTATTCTGCTTTTATTATTTTTTTATTTTTTATTTTTTGAGACAGAGTTTCACTATGTCACCCTAAGTAGAGTGCTGTACTGTCACAGCTCACAGCAACCTCCAACTCTTGGTCTTAAGTGATTCTCTTGCCTCAGCCTCCCAAATAGCTGGGAATACAGGTGCCAGCCACAGTGCCCAGGTATGTTGTTGTTGTTGCAGTTGTCATTGCTGTTTAGCAGACCCAGGCCAGGCTCGAACCCACCAACCTTGTTGCATGTGGCCAGTGGCCTATTCACTGAGCTAAGGGAGGGCACTGAGCCTGTGCTTTTACTTTTAAGGATTAACTACAGTAATCCTAGTGACATGTTAAGCAAAATATAACAGGATCGGTGCCTATAGCTTAAGCAGCTAAGGTGCCAACCATATACACCAGAGCTGGTGTTTGACTCCAACCCAGGCCTGCCAAACAACAATGACAACTACAACAAAAAAATAGCCAAGCGTTGTGGTGGGTGCCTGTAGTCCGAGCTACTTGGGAGGCTGAGGCAAGATAATCTTTTAAGCCCAATAGCTGAAAGTTGCTGTGAGCTGTGATGCCATGGCACTCTACCCAGGGTGACAGCTTGAGGCTCTGTCTCAAAAAAAAAAAAAAAAAAAAAAGGAAAATAATCACATAACTTGTAGGTATTTTGCTAATTATATCTAATGAATAAAAATTTCTAATGCTGGTCAGGCAAGTGATTAAGGAAAAAGTTGGTGGATGTCTTGAGCCCATAATTTGGAAACCCGCCTGAGCAAGAGTGAGACCCTGTCTCTACCAAAAGCCTGAAAAATTAGCTGTGGTTTTGGTGTTTGTAGTCACAGCTACTAGGAAGGCTGAGGCAGGAAGATCCCATAAACCCAGGCATTTGAGATTTCTGTGAACTAGGTTAATGCCATGGCATTCTAGCCTGGTCAACAGAGTAAGACTCTTTCTCAACAGAAAAAAAAAAAAATCTATTGCAAATATGGCTATTATACCTAATAAAAAATAAATAATTTATTTATATAAAATAAAAATTTGGTTTTATTAATTTTTCTGATTGAAATTCTAGAGGTCTATAGCAGGGGTCCTCAAACTATAGCCTGCAGGCCACATGCGGCCCACCGAGGGTGTTTATCCAGCCCGCTGGGTGTTTTTGCCTCCATTGCCTGTCCTGTTTAGCAGCGGACTCATCCCGTGCCACAAAATCTGTTAGCGGAAAAACCATTGGTTGCATTCCCAAACAAAATGTGTGGATTCACTGGAAAAGTTGAAAAAGGAGTTCCAATTTACATTTAAAGAGCTTCATCTACATGAACAGGACATACAGCTTTTCCATAACCCATTTTCTATTGACATTGAAAATGTAGAGGTCAGTCCCTGAAGTCGCTGCCCCGGCCTCCAGCACTGCCTCGGGGCCAGCGTCTCCTGCAGGCAAGAGCCAGGCGCTGCAGGGTGAGACAGGGGCGGCTGAGTGAGTGCTCTTGCAGCTCCCACTTTCCGGCTTCTCCATGGGGCTGGCCTGCGGGGCCCGGATGCTCTAAGAACGTTTCCACTATTGTTTGGAGGACACACGCAGTGGGATTCAGAATTCCTGGAGAATTGCCTTTGTGAGAAGCTGGAAGTATTTCTTTAAATTCCATCTCTTAGTTTTTCAAAGAAACATCAAGAAAC